>JAOTRI020110158.1:0-13105 GCA_028564885.2 Zoanthus sanctaehelenae | reverse complement strand
CCACAATAATTTATCAGGATCTTGAGACTGAATGGGGACTACCAACAGAAACCACAATAATTTATCAGGATCTTGAGACTGAATGGGGACTACCAACAGAAACCACAATAATTTATCAGGATCTTGAGGCTGAATGGGGACTACCAACAGAAACCACAATAATTTATCAGGATCTTGAGACTGAATGGGGACTACCAACGTTTAATACCGAATAAAACCCTACGTAAGAATAAGTATCATCACTACGAGTTCTTATCACCAACATGATACTGTTAACGTGTCGACACGCTATTCCACACTTTTAGTAAAAGCTCGATCACGTACATTGTATGCTAGCCAATCACTGAACCATGCTAATACAATGCAAAAATCACCAAGCGCTTTATTTGAGCATATTAAAACTATCTTTGCCTTTACACTAGAGCTACAACAAGTTACGCGACGGAAATTATACTCACTATGATTACAAGAACAAGAATGATTGTAATTTTTGCATTCTTCATGCACATGGCTCGTGCAAGGCCTTTGCTGTGCTTCTTGAATGTCATAGACTACAAAAGGAAGAAAAACGAATATCAAGATCATTTTGAAATCAAAAGTTTTGAATCAGATTTTAACGGGTTGTTAAGGATTATGCCTTCCAGTACAACCCCTTACCCCCCTTCTAGCCCCACAACCATCCTCTAACCCCTTGTAATCTCAATCCTAGCTGTATCGTTGCCTGCGTAGATGAAAGTCTTGTGGAAAGCGGAAAAAGTTGAACTTAAGCAATATTGAACGATCGAAAAAACTATAGGGAGAGGGCAAAACGTGAATCAATTAGTTAACTATTTTTTGTCTTCTTTTCACTTCCTTTGTTTTGCAATCGTTTAAAATAATGAATACTTATCTTTTACCGCATTGACACATGACCGCCAAATATGCAGGCTACCTTTATCCAGTGTAGCGGACAACAGAAACTGGTGCAAAAAGAAAAAGCCACACAACTAATATTTATACTTTTTGCGTGAAGCACAAGATTATATCTTTTTTATTTTCCATGGTCAAATTAAGGTGGAAGTTGTCTCTCTTGACGTATAACAGTAAATGGTTCTGGCTATTATAATTAGTTGTTTAGCGTAAGTTTCTTTTAAAGTGAAACATGAGAACCTATAGAACAATTAGTAAGTTTAAAATGTTGTTTCTTTAGCGATTTTCCACAAAAAATTCAAAAAATTACTTTCACAAGCATTGAACAAATCCTTTTTGAGGACGACATATGGTCTTTCATCCGTAGGAGCCCTGTTCACTGCCACCGTGGTCTTTTGATGACATTCATAAAGTTAAAAAATGTCCGAATATTTAAAACTTGGATTCCAAGGCATAATCGTAGTTATAAGCTTGTGGATGGAAGGCATTGTTCTATCAATTGTGCTTTGACTTGAACGTTCTTTTTACCATAGCTCTTGTACGCTAGTAACCAACAAACTACTGTAGGTTTTCAAGAAACGATTGAAGGAACAATATCTTGAAAGATATTAGGGGTTATTTGTCGTTTTTTTTTACTTTTTTGCTTCCAATTTTATGAATTTCTAGATATTAAATTTATCCCTTAAATACGTTTTGTGTTATTATTGTGAACGTTTACAGACACAAACTAGTAGTAAACATATCTTAGTCAAAGCCACATGCCACAAACATTACGATTTTACCACAATATAAAATTATGTTCTTTCTGGGAACCTAAGCCTGTTTGCTTGCTATGCCACGCTGACGAGGCCTAAAAAGGTCGAAACAGCTGTCCATGGCTGCTAGCAATCAGGCTCATAATTTTTCATGGTAGATTTAGGGCTAAAGCCCACTACCAACGTGGCCATAGTGCTCTATATCGTTGCTTCAAGTTAGCTACTAGCACAGTTGTGCTATCTGCACTTGATATTTATCTTCCTAGCCACATCCCACAAGCATTACACTTTTACGAAAACATGTCATAAACTGGATGCCCGTTTTTTTAACTTATCAGTAATTCTAGGCGACCAGTACTCGGGATCCATATCTAATAAATAAATGTCTTTATAACTAGGCAAAGTGAGAAAAATAGCCTTGTTGTTTATCAAAAAAATCAACGATGAACCCGATGTGGTTGTCATAATATGTAAAATTATAAAACATGGGCGCCCGATTCACGGTTCGGATCTCTTCTTTTCGCCACTGAAATGAATCTAGAAACGAAGTTGCAAAAGATGGATAAACGTCTTGGTTTATAAAGCCGTGCTCAATTGAACCCTGAGTTAAGTAAATCATGAAAGCAATTGCTTTTCTGACAATAGGGGTCAACATGGTAGTACGGAGGTCACCTACAGTCAAACAAATACAATATTGAAAAACTTAACCAACCCACACCCAGTTACAATTAAAGTACATATGACATATTTTTTTTCCTGTTTCTTGTAGTTCAATGAATATGCCAATTATACGGATTCTTCTTTTTTCACGGTATGTTATCATGTTAACAGGATTTTGTCTTTTGAAATACGCACTTTGAGCGAAAAAGATATCTACTGGCTTCGCGCGTCCGTGAAGTTTACCCGAAATACTTCTCAACATCGCCACAGAGCAGCAAGGAAGAAAGGTGGAAGAAGATGTGTTGCTGGAGAGCCCAATGGCGCCAGAATGGAGTGATAAGCGAGTAAAATAGGCCTGTCCGAGCACTTTGTTTTTACGGAGTTAGTTTTCCTCGCGCAATTCCTACAGGAAAATGAAAGGAAAACTCAAATAAAACGTAACCTTGGGTAAAATAAATAAAAATATTGGTAAAATTCGAGTATTCTCTTCTGTTGATCATGTAGGTCAAACGTGAGACAAACGGCTTCATTTTACCGAGATCGCTTTCCTCGCATAATTTTTGCAGGAAAATGAAACGAAAACTCACATAAACCCGTGAGTAAAACAAATGGACAATTCGAATTTTTCCTTTGTGAATAATGTAAGTAGAACTCGTGCATTACTTGCATAATTTCTACGTTTTGTCCTATGGAAAACGTTAGAATTATTTGAAATTTTTCTTGAAGTAAAATAGAAAGAAAATTTAAGGAAAAGTTGAAATATTCTTTGCATTATCGCAAAAGGATTAGAGCAAATTTTACGCTGGGTAAAAGGAAAGTAAAATGTGAATACAAGGAAAGGTAAAATTCCAAATTACGCAAAAACGGTAAAACGCGAGCATTATGATGGATAATTTGAAATTACGCTTAGTTATTGTATTTTACAAAATATGTCAAAAATTATTAATTTCCAACTCAATAAAGATTTAAAAAAGCGTTTTAAGAAGCATGTATGAGTAGTAAAATGTCATTCACAACTTGAAAGCAGCGCTTACGTCATTTTTGGGCTTCATAGCGTTATGAAAACGCACTTGTTATCCTATCAAAACGCGTTTACTTTTTAAAGTATTTTACGATTTACTTTTCAAATTCCCACAGTTGTACGTGAAGCATATGAAAGGAGACAAATTTAATTTAATGGATTGAGTAAAACCCAGTTTTTTTTGCTGTGGTGATGGCGCGAGGTAAACAACTTGACGTCACAGGAAGTTAATTAGAGCTCGATCCCCGGGACACTTTTTCAACAAAATTTAGGAAATTTACGGCCTAAAAAAACCTGTCTATGAATATTATTAAGACTTTTCAATACTACAGCACTACAGTGATTTTATACACATGTCAAACAACTAAAAAACATAAAAAATATGTCATATGCTTTTTAAAAGGTACTGTATGTTTTGCATACTCTAAACCGAGTTAAAGTTTTATCAAACTTGAAAAAGACATCATACTGTGGCATTAAGGTCTTCTGCTTTGTCGATAAGCAGCTCCAGTCTTTCACCTCTTGATGCTATGCTATCTGAAACCAAACATTTAAAAAGGTACTGAGTACTATCAGGAAGTTCAACAAGAACAACAGTAAGTCCAAAATATGAATTTAAATCAATTTAGTATTTCTCTAGATACAACTTGACTGGTTATAATTTTATTTATTTGCAAAAAATTTAGATATTTCTGGAATGCAAACATAAACAAATAAACTTTGATTTGGAACAGAACTGTTTTGACAAGAGCTACTGAAATCAAACAAGCGGGGATGCACTGTCACAAGTATTTGTAAGTGAATTTTATTCGGGATTATAATTTTCGGTATAAAAATCATTACCTCTTGACTGGCTCGTCCTGCGCCCAAGCCACTCCGATTTTGCATCTGACAAATCAATCACTTTTGACACTTTATATCAGATTTCAGAGTTTCCATTGGACTTTAAAAACACAAAACATCTACTAAACCATAGAAAGTGCTTGTCCATAAGACGACATTTGTGGATATATAATGGTCCAGGGAATGTTATTGTAATCATTATCAGATATTTGCTCACGGTTTATTTTCAATTGCCACTTATCCAGCCCTTTCAACAAATCTAAAAGAAGGAGACCATGAATGGAGAAGTAGCCAGCCACCGATTAACACCTGTCCAGTAGAATTCGGAAGATTTCCCACATAATAACATTTCGCAAGGCATGAAAGTAGCCGACCACAATTCGAGATTTTTTCCCAAGCAGCCGACAGCTTTCGTCGGCTGTTGGGCTTATTAAAAGGACTGCTTATCTGAGTGTATATGGTTGTATTAACAACGTCAAAAACAAAGAAATATGCAAGTTTTCAATCAAAAATATGAGGTTGTTGTTTGCATAATGGGGGTGTTTTCAGGGACGTCGGAGAGTCCTTTTCTGATCTATGGTATAGTTGTCTGGGGTATTACCTACCCTACAAACCTAAAACCCCTGTTCATATTACAAAAACGTGCAATTAGAATCTTAACATTTTCCAAATTCGATGAAAATTCTAGTCCACTTTTCAAACAAATTAGTATTTTAAGATTATTTGATCTTGTCAACTTTTACATCAGTATATTCATGTTCAAATTTTACAATAAACTACTTCCCTCAGTGTTCGATAACTTCTTTGTCCCGACCAGCAGACCTCAGAACTATGGTACAAGACTTTCCTCCGGACAATAAAACTAATTCTCTACCCAGAGTAAGAACAAATTACGGAAAATTTAATATAAGATTTTCAGGAGCAAAAGTATGGAATTCACTGGAATCTGAATTAAAATTGCTGTCTGTTGGTGCATTCAAAGCCAGATTGAAATCAAATTTTATATCGAGATACTAAAACGTCACTTCACTCTCGTTTCCCTTGCTATATAATAACTATACATATAAATTTGTGAGTATGCTTTGTCATGCAAATCTTTATAAAATGCATGTAGTAAGTGTTTCTATTTTTTTTGTCTTACAAGTATTCTTTAGTACTTTTTTCCCTTCCTTTCAAGTACCTAACTAATCTGTCAGCATATATTTACTCTGAAATGTCTATGGTGACCTGGCACGATTAGTCCCAAGCTTATTCTAGGTTACATAGAGATAGATAGATAAACCTTTATTTCACCAGGGTGGCCCAGTCAGTCATCACGACTGTTATCAAGAGGGGCCCTGACGAACAACAAAAGCTAAGCTATTTAAGAACAATTACTAATAATGTAAAAAACTTTAAGATCCAATAAAAGGTTAGGTAAGGTTACCAGCACCTTCAGTAGATCTAATTCTTCCTTTTCCATTAAAATGTTTTGTATATTGTAACACTCAAAAGTTGAAATAAAGTACAAAAGCAAATATCTAGAAAACTTGAAAAAATTGTTTGAAACTCTTCTCAGTCTGTACTTGTAAAGCTTCCGATGTTCCAAAACCTTGTGATCAGTAGTCTTTCAATTAAAGCTATGTACAAACGGACTTCTGGGTAATTTTCCCAAACGCGACATGATAGATTGATAAATAGATATAAAGATAATTATACTGACGAAACAGTAAACCTTAACTCGCCTACCACAGGTAGCCCAGGTAATAACTTTCAAGAGAGCTTAAAAACAAAGACTATAAAAACTAAATGGAACTCAAAGTACTAACCAATATTTTTGACCATTATTCCTTTAAGTTCATCTAGCTCTCCTTGCACTTTGGCAATGTTTTCTGGCCGAGTATCAGCTTCGGAAAATCTTTTCTAATAGTTAAAAGAAAGATACTAATGATAACAATTACAGTTATAGTATCATCTGGGTTTTTCAATTACAGTGTGATAAGGAAAACCGTGAACAGCTAAAATATGTCAAGAATGTTTATATACTTACCTTCTAACCAATTACATTCAAGGATTTCAGACACGAAAACCGCAAACAGAACATCGTTAGTCGAGTTGCCGAACTCTGCGGTTTGAGAAGTGGGTTTGTGGCATGTGATTGGTCAGAAACAATATTCCTGAAATGTTTTTGGTGTTCACACTTTTCCCGGTTACACTGTAAATGACTGAGGACTATACATAGGCCAATACTAAAGATTCTCAAAAATCTAACAGTTTCGCTCAGCGTTAATATTATAACTATTGTAAGTGAAGCTTGCCAGACGAGTGCCTTCGATGTTTGTAGAGGTATTGGTAGCAGGTGAGGTGATGGGTAGATGGTTTGTAGAGGTACTGGTAGCAGGTGAGGTGATGGGTAGATGGTTTGTAGAGGTACTGGTAACAGGTGAGGTGATGGGTAGATGGTTTGTAGAGGTACTGATAGCAGGTGAGGTGATGGGTAGATAGTTTGCGCGATGGAAAAATGCAAACTCAAGTAGGCCTTACGAAGACCAGGCAAAAAAATGGAAACTTCACGAAGACAGCTATATTATTAGACCTCAGCAAACGCTAAAATAATATTCAAAGGACGAGGACGCACAAATCACCCTGGAGGTGAGTTCCATCTTCAATATGAAGCAAAAAGTAATCCAGCGCCTCAAAGCGAGGCAATTGTGTGTATATGACGGAAATGCAATCTCAAAAAAACCCTTCCTTTTTAATTTCACAGGACAACCAGTAAAACACAGAACACTCAATGCAAATTAGGGGTTACGTTTTTGTTCCTCGAACGCAATGACCCTACAAAACTTACAGTGGTTTCCTGCGATGTATTTTCCAATTCACGATTTCGTTGCGTGAGTTCGTCAATTATAATGCTTTCTTCATCTTATTTATAACAAAAATTATATTCAACGTAGATTGCACATTTAAATTCTCTTTTGCCAAGAAAACAATGTAAAACTAAATAAAAATTACGAGAAGACGACAAGTTGTTTCAAAAATCTTTTATGAATGACGACCACCTGAAGAAAGCCACAGTGAAATTGGCTTTGTATCCCGGGCCTAGTTGTTTAAAATCTGATTAACACTGCAACAAGTTTAATTTTTTAGCCATTCTCTTAATTCTAACATAAGAAAGACGGGTTTGAACTATAAGTTTGGTAAGAATATGTGCAAGTGCATACAAAGTAAGTTTTTACAGACTGAAATGGAAAAATAACAACACGCTCATTAGCAAATAAATTGTTTTTATTTATGTCACGTAGCAAGTTAATTCCATTTTAAATGTTTTGTAACCCTTTGTGTTCTAGTTACTGTTTGTATTTGATATAGTAAAACGCACTCATCAGTTTTCTCTCTTTTCCTACCGTTGTTATAGGAGTAAGTTGGTTCTCTCCGCTGGCTGAAGTTTAGCTAGGGTAGAGGTCAACTAAACCAAAAAAGGATGACACCTTGAAGAGCCATTTTCAAAGGACAAGCATGCAGCTCGTAATGCTATTGCGGTGGTGCCGAAATCCTTCCGCGCTCATGAATAGATCTCGAATAGAAGCTAAGCTTTCGCCACAAAGGCTATTGATGAGTTGAATTAGTTATATGTTCATAAAATTAATACCATCCACGATATAGCACTAAATTCTTTTCTGTGTACATTTTATAGATACTAAAATACAGTATGAACTTTTCATATTGTGTGAATGAAATTTCAAAAAACCCAGCAGCACATCTCCAGCTCTCGTCATTTTGGAACGGCTACTAACATGTTACGAACCATGGAGGAACCAACATCCTCACACTCAAGTGAAACATAAAAATTTGGTAATAAAAATGTAAATTCTACAACATAAAAAAGAAATACTTACTTTTCTACGGTGTAAAATTTACATTTTTATTACCAAATTGTTTCTTTAGAAACACCGACGCAGCTCAAACTAACTTACCGCTAGTAATTTTTCTATGAAAGATAAAAATAACTTATGTTCACAGAACATTACGAGGACAGGATTTACTATTATAAGAAAAAATCCTGGTATTTCAATACATCAATGTGATTATTCCTCACATATGTAACAGTAGTTTAAAAAGAAACATGTTAAATTAATTTTGGTTACCCTAAACCTATTAAGTGCAAGTTGTTTGTATTGTAATGAAGAAAAATGGGTTAAATGTACCAACAGAAGACACAATATCTGATCTAACAAACAAACACTACTGGTCATTTCTTGTTGAACATACCATTTCTACAGCCATCACCCTTGAGAATTCACTATTCATAGCATATGGTAAAGCTGTTTGTGCTCGACTTTGATAGGATTTCTGAAATCTGAAAAACAACTATTCATTGCATTCTAAATCTATTCAAAAAATTACAAGAACTGCATTAGTGAACAAAAATATATTCATAGTTAAAATAAATAAACTTGTCACATAAAATTTGTAAATTAGCTTCTTTGTTCAATACTTAAATAAGCTGTGACCGTTTTGGCTGCCAGATCATGATAAGAAGATAATAATTCGTGACAAAAACTGTCAGAATGTTTGCAAGCCAATTAAGTGACTTCTTTCCTTGTATTAGATTTTTTAGCTGACATTCAGACTTTTTGTATGTAATAAAAATTTACAATTCACCAAATCAATACTGAAAACTATTCTTTCAAAAAGGCGGCTTACAGAAAACTAAGCTTATAGTATTGTTGTTATATTGTTAAAGTATATAAGACATTTCGTGCTTTTTATTGTTTCTTGTAGTTTAATTATATAATAAAATTTATGTCAAATATACATAATCTACTTTTTTTACACGGTATGCTATCTTTTTAACAAGATTTTTGTCGTTCGAAATACCTGTTTTGAGTGAAAAAAATGTCCGCTGGAATCGCGCAGCCATGACGTCAAGTTTTTTGCCTGAAGCACTATTAACATGGCGACAGAGCAAGTTAGGAAGAAAGTTGGAAGAAGATGTGTTGCTAGAACGCCCAATGGCACTAGAATGAAATCATTATGATAAGCGAGTAAAATAGACTCATCCAAGCATTTTGTGGTTGCGCGAGGTAAACAACTTGACGTCACAGGATGTCAATTAGAACCCAGTCACCGGAACACTTTTTCAACAAAATTTAGGAATTTCATGGCCTAAAAAACATGTTTATAAATATCATTAAGCCTTTTTAATACTACAGTGATTTTATACACATATCAAACTACTAAAAACAAAAAGAAAAAGTTTTATGTCATATGCACTTTAAATAATGTGCATAATTCATACCTTTTCTTTACTTCTTGTAGATATAAAAAAGCCTTGGATCTTTCAAACTCCTAGCAAATAAGTAAACAAAATACTATCACCTGTCAGTTGCAAGAAGTAGATACATATTGAAATAACATTAATTGAAAATGGACCCTAAAATGAAGTCTAAAAACTATTAAGTTTTCAACCATTTAACCTTCAGTACAATACCAAGAAAATATATGTGCAGCTTCAGTGAGAGTGCATGTACATAACCAATTCCTTTGACCATAGTGGCCTATGGAGCCCAGGGGCGGATCCAGAAAGTCTGGAAAGGAGGGGGGGGGACTGGAAAACTTAAGCCTGGTCTACCACCCAACCTTTCAACAAAAACAGGATGAGCAACGAAAAATATCCACTTTTCTAAGTTCACCTTATTACGTATTTTAAACATGTTGTACTTTTCTGGATTGCAGTTACATCAAACTTTCATAGAATTTAATAATATTTAAAAAATGAACGTTGGCTATCCCACCGAAAGGGGGGGGGGGGGCAGTGGCCCGTCCGGCCCACCCCTAAATTCGCACCTGGAGCTGGTGCTTCTCTATGGTTTCTGGAGAGTTTTGGATGAGAAGCTGACTCCCACTGGAAGGGACACGAATCCATCAAAAGTTAGCTCTCATCAAATACTGGTACTCATTTACTCTGACCCCTGAGGAAGGATAGCTGAGTTAGGGTAGGCAGAAAAGAAATTCACACAAATGTTTGAATCTCGGCAAACTGCCACAATCGAAATGAAGACCTTTAGGTTGGAAGCAACTAGATCATCCACATTGTGCCGGCAAAGCCTTCTTGAATTTTTAAATAGTTTGTAATTATATTTCCAGTTGACACCACTAAAATCATAACCCTGGTAATAAAAGTATTTTAAAAATAATCTTTTAAATATCTACACAAACTTATGAAAATCTTTGGTTTGAGTAGGTAGAAAAGAAAGTCACATTCATGAATGTTCAAGTCTCACCGAAGATGGATTCAAGCCAAAAATCTTGCCGTTGGAAAGAAGCTACGAGAAGAGCTTTAAATCCTTTACAAGCCAAGTAATATTCAGAGTCAGTGTTTATCTCTGACTTGCAGTTTCTACAGTGCTAAGTAAGAGTTTTTGACTCTCCTTGGGCAACACACTTATAATGTCTAATTTGATACATTCTCAAGAGACACATAATACCAAACAAACAAAAGAAATAATCAAAATTCTTGTGTCAATAGCAGGAATCACATTTCTATGCAATAATTTACAAAATATGCACTTTAAAAATTTTAATGCATCCCAGCATGCAGAGCACTCAACTGAACAAATCCTCTGCAATTTCATTTAGTTGCTTTGCAGAATTTCTTGAAAGCCTTCTGCCACTTCTCTGCCATTAGTTAGAAAACTGTTAGTAATACAATACAGTTATCAATGTCACCCTTGGTAAAGAAAGACTATTGTATTGTATAATATTTTGTATTGTATTACCATTATTGACAAAGACTGAATCATTTCCGGGAAAGCTATTCATGCTTGACTTTGTTAACACATAGCTAGACACAAGTTTAAAGTTTTCTCACTTGACCCCCAGAGCTTCATCCCTCACTTTTCTGTCCATATGGCAAACCGTTGCCATAGACAGTTAGAAAAAAGGCTCAATGAGTTCCTATGGCTTACAACTACGGGCGAAGAAGATAAAACATAATATGAAAATCAAATGATGCAAACTTGTCTACCCCATTATGTTATTCCTTGTCTTCAGGTGACCTTCACTGATGTTTTTATCAGGGAAAACAACAATGAACCAGTGTTAGTTTTGAGGTTAATAATATGTTTCCTTTTTTTGTAATTGAAATGATATTTTAAAAGAAAATATCAGTTGTATCTAGGAACCCATAAAATTTGCAAGGGACCCCACATTTTGATCAAACATGTGAGTCCCAGTGAGGACCCAATTTAATCATTTCTAGTGTGATCCCTGAATAGTACACCTGTCCAACATGGCCATCACCATGACTTAAGGTACTGCTGCTTTTCATGTACTTACATCATCTGTTATACACAAATATGTTATCCTCTCATCTGTGATATAGTGAAACAGATAACTGAAAACAAGAAAAACAGAAACTTTAAAAGACATATAACAGGCTTATATATGTTGTGGTTCAATTTTTGAATTGGCTTAATTTTATTTCTAAACTAGTTCAATATTTTTTTAATCTTGTTCATTTTTTTCAAACCAGTTTAATATTTTTGAACTGGTTCATTTTTTTAAACTAGTTTAAATTTTTAAAAACTGGTTTGATTTTTCTATATTGATCAGGTTTTATAAGCAGTTTTAAAAGGCTTTGAATTTAATTTGAGTCCTAACCCTAACCCTCCACCTACCACCCCACTCATTCCCCACCAACTCAATGACCACTTTCTACCAACCTACAGTATTCTTCTTTTTACTTCTAAAGCCACTTTCTACTTACCTCTTCTTTTCTACTTTAATTTATTTTTTCCTCTAATTTTTTACTTTTTTCCCCTTTTTGTTTTTACCATCTTATACCTCAACACTACTTTCTTTTTTCTTGTTTTTAATTTGGAATACCCCAAGATTTTAACTACTGACTTTTGGATTTGTTTGGATCTGCAGTCCTGCTTCATCCCCACCAATTAATGCTAGCTAGCATTCCAATTTTTTGTAGGTATCACCAGTTATTGCTCTGAGACTGATTATAAAATTATATGAAAATTAAAATAATAAACTACTTTTAAATGAAAAAAAAAACAAACTGATTTTAAAATCTTAAACTGGTTTGAAACAAATAAACTGGTTTGAAAAACTGAGCCAAAAAAAATTTTAAACCACAATTTTTTATATATACGTTGTAGTTTACTCTTAATTTTGAATTAATTTTTCCTACCAGTTTATTTTTTTCAAACCAGTTTGTTTTTTGAAACCAGTTTATTTTTCATACATGTACAAGCTAATTTTCTAATCCAGATAATTTTGTTCTTTTTACAAGCCACTCAATAAGTTAATATTTAATTTCAAACCATTTCATTTGTCTTATATCAGTATGACAGCATAATTTCAACTGCTTAAATTGCATGACTATACATGTAAATGTATCAATATGCCATTTATATCCTTGAATACACTCTCGCAAGGAGGATTGAAAAGCCTTCCCATGAAACTTAGCACATCTTGAATTACTATTAATATAAGATTGTCTCAATTTTTTTTGTGAAAGAATGTGGTTCATGACAATTTTATGGTCTTCTTAAAGGTTGATTTTTTAAATTCATAGACAGAGAGGAAAGTGTTTATCTTTTCCACTTTGTACTTTCAATTGGTAGTTGTGTGATGTCATTTTATATTAAAAGCTACCTTGAGACTCTTATATACATAAATCACATGTTTGTTTATCAAAGTGTTTTTATCAGATTGTACTGTGTTCCCAAATAGAAGGTTACTTGTTTTGCTTACAGATATATATGTATTAAAGATTATAAAAAAAGTTCACTTCTAGTAAAACTATACCAACTATTGAGTGAAAAATGCCTGAACTGCCCTTTATAATATATTATAAAATATTTAAGATAGTACAGTGGTTTCTATTGGCCGAGAGGTGTGTTTTCATAGGCCAATGAAG
>JAOTRI020110157.1:0-23767 GCA_028564885.2 Zoanthus sanctaehelenae | reverse complement strand
TAATATAACAATATAGTTGATGTTCGCGGGCTTAAATATGTTTTGGGCCCGACTCAGGCTCATTTTAGCCCGAGCGCAGCACTATCCTAGAAAGTTTCGATGGAATGCGTTATAGTACCACAACCTTACTTTAAGATTAACAGATGAATAAAAGAGAACAAAAGACTTTAACCTTCAAGAGTAAATGATATTCAATACCTAACAAATGTACATTTTACTATAAATATCAATTATTCCCTGAAGTGGAGCTGATTACTGGTGAGTATTTACCGAGAGAGAAGTCCCAATGTAAATATATATCGCTAGTTACTGACACCTAGGGGAATAACTGTTTTGATATTAAACCAGCAGGTGAGTAGCACTTTTAAAATAATCTTTATTAAAATCTGACCAAAAGCATCTTTCATAGTCATTCTTCCGTAATTTATCTTACGCGCGGGTAATTACAGTCACATCAATTTTTTTCTCGATTGTGTGACCGAGGTGAATAGCGCATGTATTCGGTGTTTTATGAACCAATCAGAGCGCGAGGAAAAAGTTATTTACCGGTTAACTGATACTAAAAAGTAATATTCTGGTCTTCAGTAGGCAGCAATGCGAACCCTGCAAAATCCTGCAAGGACGTGAAAGAAAATGGAGGTACTGATAATGGTCTTTACTATATTAAACTCGGCGACCAGGTACTGCAAGTCTTCTGCGATCAAATCACAGCAGGAGGGGGATGGACATTAGTCTACAGTTACACTTTCACTGAATATTTAGACTTTGGAAATCCACATAACGCAGTCACCCCGTATCCAGCCAGCTTCCCATCATCTGGGGATGTCCGTGTGTCCCAAATTCCTCCTGTAAGGTAATTTTTAGTCTTGATTCAAATATATAGCAATATAGCAGAGTACAAGGTGGTCCGACAAAGTTTGTGTCTTTGGAAAGAACTAGTTGAAACGGAAAACAAGTTTGGAGGCCTTACATGTGTGTATCATAGCGGAAAGTGGCGTAAAAGAGAATAACCCCTCTTCATCTAACGTGTTTTTAGTTCACATTCATTTTATGAGTATAGATATATTGCTGCTTTACAGTTTTCTTTATTGAGAATATATTTACTAAAATAAAACGATAGAATTGGTCGTTAAATTAGAACAATATGAAAACAATCTGTGACTGAAATGAAATTGTCAAATAAAAATTTCACAAAATATAATACTGAAGTTACTTTTTCTTCACGCAATGCCTGAGGTAAGTTTGGCATATACCAACCAAGATCCTCAGATCATGCACGAAAGTGGTCCGACAAATGTTTGGTGGATGTCGGGTGATTGTCGGAACGGTCGATTGACATCTTCATCAGACAATACATAAACTGGCCAAAATTTGGCGCAACAAAAATGTTTGGTGGATCTTGGGTGAAATTTCGGGACCATTTAACATGTTCATCCGCCAATATACACAAAAGTGGTTAACATTTGGTCTGACAAATGTTTGGAAGATGCGTGTGAAATGTCGTGATCGTATGAAATGGGCTTAAAACTATTTTAATGCCATAGGTTGTTTTTACATCGTAACTAGTTTACTTGCCAGAAAAATTAAATGTTTGCATTAAATTTACAGCGAGATAGACTACAACGCAATGGATTTCAACCTGTGGAAAAAAATTGGGACAGAATTCATGCTGAAATCTAACCTTGTGAACTGGTATGCCTGTGCTGAGGGGACTGGTAGTTTTGTTCACTGGCGCTCAGGGTCAATAAAATGTCGTCTTGTTAAAAATCTAACTGGGCGCTGTTTAAATGTCACCCCTGACACATTCACGGTAATTATAAACTAGATACCAGGGTACTATAACAAATAATTACTTTTATCAGGAAAGAGTTAAGTTTAAAAGGTCGAGTTTGGTTCTATCATATGGCAGAACTCGTTCATATCTGTGCTGGAAAAATCAGCGGATAGAATTTTTCTTTTAAAAACATTTGAATTATAGTACATTCTGAAAGACGGTTCATTTCTCCAAATTTTCCTTCACTTTGCACTGTATCAACAACCAAAAATGAGACTGTTATGTTCCAATAGCTTAAATTAAAAACATGAGAATCTTGACTCGGGCAAATAAATATTTGAAAAAGGTATAAGATGTCATCGTAAGTGATGGGAATTTATATTTATATCTATTCATATTTTTACATAAATAGTTAACCTTTAATTAACGTCCGGCAAGACGTAGAAACGTGAATTTTATTGTAAAATATTTAACATAAACTAAAATTTAATTTGGCGTTAAACAAAATCATGCAATTTTTAGATTAAGTAAAAGTGCAAGTAAGAAGATTCATTCAATAGATAACCTAAGTTTCAAAATATTTCTCATTGACTTTTCGTTTGCAGCCTGGACTAACAGCGGTTTCCGGTGGAGCTTCATTCTACGACTCAAGATTGAAAACACCCACCTTTAACTCTCTTTGGTACCTAAACACTTTTATTAATGGTATGTATCAGACATAGACTCTGAGCTATATTACTAATACTAATTGCATAACATATGGAACTAATAGCGAGAACATTTGTTTTGGTCTGCATTATCTTAAATTTCTGTATAAAATAGCATTAGCTTATTAACCAATCATCTGCAATACCGGTTGTCTCAACGGCTATTGTATTAATACTCATCATGCAATGGTTTCGAGTGGGATACGTAAACAACACAACGCCTTATTTATTCACTTCCGTTTCCGTAGACATACTATTGCATATTAGGAATAGTTTATACGTAGAGAATACGTCTGACAAGGGCCATGATTAACGTTAACCCACCAGAAAGCATCCCATAATTTATCCCATGCAATTCCAAAAGAGAATGTGTGAGACCACACGTTTTGTACTTCAGCAGTGATTTTAATAATAAATTCTAATTTATGAAGTTTAGTACAACTTCCAAGAAAGATGATACGCGTTGCATTATTTACCGTCTGGTCCGTGTTGCATTTACACTGGTAACAAGTACATCAAGTGAATATCTGCAACATTCTTGTTGCCAGTAGCTAGAATATCGTTATACCACCGTTTTATTATTATACGATGATTCGTAATTCCCGAAACACAAAGAAAACAGTAGAACAAGCGGAATCAGTGCCTCGAAACTAAACTGCACTGATTTTTTACAACAATAGCAACGATTACGTTTTCTTGTAAATTTGCTATTGGGTCTAAACTTCAGTCTTTTTGTCTAGGATTCTTTAGTAATTTTCCCGGTTAGGCTTTATGTTATTTTTCAGTCTTAATATAATAACCACGCGACCTTGTAACGAAAGCAAACCAAATGATACATTAGGTAATTAGATAAAGCCATCGCGGGCTCAAGCAGAGTTTGCAACCCTTAATATTATGGTGTCTGTTTAAAATTTCTCGGAAGAATACTTCTTCCATTTACCCACAGTTCCCTGGGTGCAAGCTATCTCTGAAAGGTCAACTAAACATGCTATTCACCTGATCGATAGAGATCACTGTAAATAACACAGCGGTGAGAAGAATTTCATTGTAGAATGACACCTATAGTTTTGGCGAAAGCGGTATTGGGAACATACCGCAAAGGACGTGACCTGTCCGCAAAGTAAAGGCGCACTTCCTAGTCTCTGGTTACTCCTAGTACAGTAGGTGATAATTGTGATTGTATTAGAATACGAGAATTGCAAAATAACATTTTATTTTATTTTTATTACAGATTCTGATACTCCTACACACGATAGCTGTGGAATTGATTTCCCATTTCCGGTTCGCGTGCCTAATCCACATGGAAATGTATATGTTCGCTAATTCCTCGATGCCTGGTGAAACATATACATATAGAATTAAAAATACGATAATAAAATTGCTTAAAAATCGGTACAACTTAATCTCCAATTGCAGAATTGCACGCAATTCAGGATTCTTGCTGATGAACAATAACTGTTTTGTTATCTTATTTTTTCATCTGATGATCGCTATCAAGCGTGAAAGCCGAAAAATTATTCAAAAAGAAAGTTTATGACCGTATTTTAGATTAATTATACTTGTTTACTTGGAGTCGCATACTTTCTCAACAGTGGAAAATATGGTTGGTTTTGCTGAAAGCTTTAATTGCTAATATTTCAAAACAAGGACAATAAAGCTTAAGCGGGATTTTTGTGTTTGTTAATATTTGATATCTCTTGACGTCAGTATAAAGGATCATACTATGAGTAAGAGAATCTTTTTAATATCGTCTTAAAGTTTGTACGAGGCTGGATTATGTTTCTTTGTTATTTTTCATATCACCAAGGGTTCATTAACGTCTTTTACGTCTCTTTACTTTTTAAAGAGATGTAGAAGACGTTAATGAACATTTGCAATCACTCACTCACACCAAGCGCCATTTTCCGAAATGCTTGAGAATCTCGTTTCGTGCTGCCATGCATGGTAGCAGTAATTTTCACGCATTTTAGGGAATACGAGCAAATGGATTTTTTTCATTTTAACCCAGCAGTTTTTACTTCAATTTATTTTACCTAATTTGATCGTAATTTCTTTAGCAAACTGTCTAATGACAGAGTTCGATAAGTATTGTGTTTATAAGTGTTTTATTCGAGTCATTTTCAACTGCAGAAACGCCCAGACTGGCAATTTTCTGAATGAACTCAGAAGAGAAAGGTGAATTCACGCTAATTGAACCGCTAAAATGTACCGTAAAATAGCGGGACAATAGTGAAGTTGTTTCTCTGCCGTTCTGTGAAAGGAATCTCGCACCTACGGAGGTATTTTAGGCAAGTTCTGACTTCTAAAACATCCAGCGAGCACAAAAATTTGTCATTAGGTGTGGATGGCTCTATCAATTGAAGATGGGCAGTACTCCATGCCGCGGAAATGGTTGAATTACCCAGAACTCCTATCGGTCCCAAACAAGGTAATTACTGATGCACGAAACTTGCTCCATTTAAATGGCTATAGGTTATCCAACTGCGAGTGAAAGAGGATTCGCATTTTAGGGAATACGAGCAAATGTGCCATGACGGGTCACCGCGTTGGCGAGAATATTTATCTTACGAAAGAAGAGAACTCCTCAATATTGGGACAACTTAAACCATAAATGTGAATGGAAAAATTGCAACAAATAGATTGTGGCATTCTGATTTTTAATTTTGACTCGAAAAACATACCCGTTTTCTGACGAATTAAGAAAAACTTACGATTTGACAAAGTAATGCTGTGAAGATTCACATGGCCAAATCCATGTCGGTATATGCCATTTTCAAGTTCTCTTTTCTCCTCATATGAATTCAGTTTTATTTTCATTCAAATGGAAGTTATTTTTATATAAATAGCTTTGCGTATGACTCGCTTCGAAACAGAGGCAGATTAAATTTGGTCTGAGAGTGACCTTAGGTTTGTGTCCGTAATAGTGAAAGTCCATAATAGCCAGCCGTGCAAGAAATATATTCCCCAATTTTACTTTTAAAGCAAATCTCTGTGACTAAGAACTGTCACGCTGCTTTATTAAGAAGAATATAAAGTTCAAAATGTTCATTCAAGGTTTCTAACTACCCATGCAAATCGTCTTTTTGATGGATGCCACTCACTCACTCACTCACTCACTCACTCACTCACTCACTCACTCACTCACTCACTCACACACTCACTCACTCACTCACTCACTCACTCACTCAATCAATCAATCAAACTTTTATTTAGACACGTTTCGCCCAAGAGCTGGAAAACTCGTTCAAAATACGAACGTGTATTATAGCTAATTATATCCAAACTATATAAATATGAATATATATATAAAATCAAAAGTTATTTAAGATTATATAATGATTACTATACTAAGCTAAAATTAATAAAACAATAAAATCGTTAAGATTGCCTGCCTGACGAACTATGAGAGGTAGAACTTTTAAGCAAAAACCACCCAAACTCTACTCCACGATTTGGCCTGAACCTGCACGCATGCGCACAACCAGCTTCACCCGAGTGAAGAACAAAGCAAATAACTGGAGCAACCGTGCATTGCCTGTGGTATGTTTTAGCATACACCAACCAAGCTCCCACTTTCGTGCGGTGGGAGTTAGCCTTAGAACAGTTCTCTGAACTCGCCCATGTATCTTCAATTCTCGTGGCTAAAAAGCTATACCGTGCTGATGAGTCCTAACAAGGACGAAACAGCTGTACACGGTTGCTCCAGTTACTTGCTTTTTTGTTACTCGGGTGGAGCTGGTTGTGCGCATGCGTGCAGGTTCTGGCCAAACCGTAGAGTAAAGTTTGGGTGGTTTTTGCGTTTAAAAGTTTTACATATGAGAGGTAGCTTGTTCCAGAGTTGACAAATCACATACGAAAATGACTGTTTTTCCGGGCCTTTTGTAGGTTATATTTAGGTAAGGTAAGAACAGTTCCATAGTCTCTCAAATTATAATTAGTTCTCCTATAATTAAAATGTTCGCGAATGTATTCGGGGCCATAGCAGTAAAGGCATTTATATAATAAAATAAGTGACTTGGGGATCCTTCTAACCCTTAAATTAGATATATCAACAATCTTTAATAAGTGTTCGACGTATGAAGCAGATTTAGCATAACTTAATAAAGTTCTTAAAATGTAGTAATGAGTGTTTTCAATGCGTTTACTCTGAACTAATCCTATGACAACAAAAAGCGGGCTACAATATTCAAGATGTGGAAGAATAAAAGTCTTATACAGCCTAACCATTTTATCTGTTGGTATAAAACGACAAATCCTTCTTAGCGCAGATGCTTTAGAATAAGCCTTTTTAAGCTGCTCGGTAATATGCTCTGTAAATGAAAGCTTACTATCAAGTGTGACCCCTAAGATTTTAATGGAATCACAAAATTTTTATTTCCGAACCATTTAGGTTCAAATCATAATCACAACCACAAGGCCCAACATGGAAGGCCTGTGTCTTCGTGTTGTTAATAGCAAGATAATTTAGGTTAAACCAGGTAGTCAGAAGTCGTAAGTCATTGTTAATGACAAACTCAAGAATAGCAGGGGAAATATCCAAAGTATAACCGGTAGTATCATCAGCTTACAATCTAAGTGAAATATTTGGGGCGCTGAAATTCAGGTCAATAATAGAAATATTAAAAAGAAGGGGGCCAAGGAGGGATCCCTGTGGTACCCCTGCCTTAACAATAGTATAGCTTGAGCACGTTCCTTGCAATTTAACACGTTGTTTACGGCCAGGAAGGTATGATAACACTAAATCCAAAGCTGATTGTGAAAACCGGCCATAAACCTTTAGTTTTGCCAACAGTAAACTTGTGACAAATTGAGTCAAAAGCCTTGCTAAGGTCTACTGCAACGGCGACAACGGCTTCTCTGTTATCAAGACAATCTCGCCAATCTTCTGTCATCTTAAGTAGGGCAGAACAGCACGAGTGATTCTTCAAGAATCCAGAGAGGAGATGAGAAAATTCACAATACATCTGATCATACAACACTTTTTCATAAACCTTGGACAGCTTAGAAATAGGGCGATAGTTTCGATTTATAGGTGTCTTCAGCCTTTTTAAGTGCAGGGGTTATATTGTTACATTTCCAATCAGTTGCATGGCCAGGAGGTAATACAAATCAAGTAATTTATTAGTTTTGTAACTTCACCAGCCAAAATGGGAGCAGAAAATCTCAAAATACGTGGACTGATTCTATCAACTCCAACAACTTTCCTGGGGTTTAAACAGTCTAACATGTAACAAAAGTAGTTACTGTTAACTGGGTTAAAAGTCGACCAACTTTCTCTCAGTTACCGATTTTACACTCGGAGATGTTCTGAGAAATTCGATGGCTCGATAATATTGTCCCCAACTTCCGCTACGAAGTAATCATTAAATACCTCGGCTACAGAACTAGGCTCAGTTATAACACGATCATTTTCAACAAGAATTATATTATCTTGTTTATTGTGACTAGCGTTGGAAAGAATTAAGTGGTTTCATTTTTTTCTAGAATTCCCCGGGGTGCCTTGCGGTGTTTGATGCCTCGTAACAGAACATCTTGACGCCTTTACGCTTGAGTGATGTAACTTTATTTCGTTGCTATTTATAAGCTTCCCACGTAAGTGGTGAGGGGTTCTTTTTGTGACGCTTGAGCATTGTATTACGTAGTGAAATTTCATGCAGGATTTGGGGAGTGATCCATGGAAGTTGGTCACCACGAACCCACTTTCTCTTGATCGGCAGATGCTGGTCAAGAATGTCGTTAAATAGAATATTCAAATGGCCCCAAACGTTGTCCACATTATTTTATCAATAAACTGAGTGCCATGGAACATTACAAATAAAAATAACAATACAAAAAATCACAGACTTAATGACAACTCCCCAAAGCGGCTTTTTGGTGTCATATTAAAAACCTCCCTCTTCCCCAGTTAAGAATCCCAACTGGTAGGAGGCAAACCATTTGGCTATTCACAAAGTGTGGTAAATTTGTCCCTGGAATCATCGAGGACAAATTCATTCAGTGGTCAGAGTCGGGGAATCAAACCCGGGTCTTCCGCACTCAAAGCCCCAGCTCTAACAAATGCGCCACGCTGCCTCCACATTCTTTAAATCGGAGAGAAACTTAGCGTGATCAAAGTTTTTCATGCTTTTCAATGAGCCGTAATTTGGGACGTGTCAACTTATTTTTCCTAACAACAAAGACTAAATCATGATCACTTACATCGAGGTGTAACATTCCAACAGTAGCGTAACGTTCCTCGTGACTTGATAACGCCTCATGGAAGAAAATGCTTTTAGATGTTAATTTAAAGTTTCCATTGCAAAAAAGCACGGGCTACAGTAGAAATAGAACAACAATGTAAATGGATGTAAAGGCTAGCTTACTATCATATTGCCAAATACATGAATTGATGCGGCACCAGTTTTCAAAAACGTGTCAAAAGTGTCCATTATAGCAAGAGAAAAACTATAAAAATTTTAGTTCCGGACCATGCAGGTGTAATAGCGAGCGTCCGTTAAAGCGAGAGCTGCATGTTTTCATATATTTCTTTAAGGCTTTAGCCGGGGAGTTTTCATTTGTCCGTAATAGCGGGGTGTCCGCAAGGCGGCAGTTGACTGTAATTTGTGCTTTAATCTTTTGGCTTCCCAAATGAAAGGCTTTAGAAAAAGTAAGAGATGATGGACTTAATATCTTGGAAATAAGGCAGCTTTACAACAAACCTACCTAATGAGCATATAGCTATATCCTTATACGAGACTAGTGGCCCATGGGACAGGCGCTTATCTCCGGTTTCTGTAGTGTTAAGCGGATGAGAGTCTTTGACATTCCCTGGACAGGACAATAATCCATCGCAGGTTAGCTCCCAGCAGACGCCGGTACTCATCTACCTACCCCGGAAGGATGGAAAGCTGAGTTGGCTTAGGCGGAAAAGAAGGTCACACAGATATTCGAATCTCGGCAAATTGCCGGGGTCGAACTGGAGATCTTGTGGTTGGAAAGCAGAGATCTTACCGACTGCACCAACCCTGGAATTGCAAAGAAAATTTTGGTTTATTGTTGGTGTAAGAACCTGTAATACTTAATCATTGTTTTGTTACTATCATGTTCGTTCTATCCTTTGTTTTCTCATTGTTTTCTTTGTTCTACGTCACTCGTAAACTTCACATGTTCGTAATTTTGAGTGGAGAAGAAAACTGAAAAAATGAATCTATCACAAAAGTGGGGAAATTTGGTTCTAGTAAACGTCTTAATTATTCTCCAAGCTTGAAGCTAAAAGCAAATGTACCAGCAACCAATAAAAAACACAAACTATATATATATGTAGGGCAATTAAAAGAAACTTTTAAACTCGTTCATTAACTCTCCCAAACAAAATTCGGTTTATTAGTTTTACCAAAGGGAAAACCTCAAACTGATAAGCAATGGGGCTTACATGTTTCGACAACGTCGATAGATAGATACGATAGATTGATTGATAGATAGCTACATGGGAACTGACCCAAACTACAGGTAGCCCAAGTATAATAATTGCTTTACGCAATGATTTCACCAGCGGATGAATGCCAACTGCATGCAGTGCCTTTCAAACAGCAGTGCTACAGTTTATCTTGGGCCGCCATCTTGTACTCTGACGTAACAATTGCAAAAAACTGCATAAAGTGAAATAAAAAGGCCTGAGTACTAGACTGATCCAACGGTCAGGGTAACGATTAAAATATATATTTTGCAGTTTGCTCGTTTGTTTGACCTTTCAGCAAAGTAAGCTTACTTTCGACATTGCTCTTTGACTACTATCAAACCGCTTTCATTCTTGTTATCATTCTCCCCTGATATTTCTACCCGTTACTTTAAATTTATAGGACTCCATAATCAAGTGTAACTGAACATTTTAGGACTCTTGCTCTAACACGTTTTCAAACATTTACTTGACTTTCTCACACACTCTCACATTTCTTTAATTAATAATATGTTTATATCATACTCGAAAGTCTGAGCAAGTTTTACATGATAACGAAAATAATTATCACTTATTTTTTTTTGACGTCCCGTCCATTGTCACATGGGTAATTATCGTGTATATAATGAGATTGACATACAAAAAATGGTAATGTTTTCTAACTGTAAATAACAATTGTCAATGCAAATTAACACCTAGAAATTACTCGTGTAGAGGGGTTCTATATTTAAATGTATCTATTGTACTTGTTGACAAAAAATTAGTTATTCATGAATAGTCATTACAGACATACTGCTTGTTTTCTAGATTTGCTAATAAATCTATTGTTTTTTGTCACATGCCGGCAGTTACATTTTAATTGTATATTGTCCTTTTTGCAAGGATTTACAAGCCAATTAACGACATTCAGTAACAGTATTTAAACCCAAGCAAATCTACGATCTGCCTCATTTCAACTTTGTTGAAGCAAGAGTGATCCGGTGATTTTAGTCTGCCTGTGGTTTCAAAATGAACGTGGTTCCAAGTATCTGCGTTATTCTGGCGATATCAATTGCATCTATAACAGGTAAGCTTCAATTGTAAATAGTGCTGATCATTTTGCGTATAACTTAGCTATTCTTTGGAAGTTGAAAATCAAGAACGAGGTTATTAGAGCCAATTCGAATAAAGGCAAAAAGTATTAAGCTCTATTTAAGCCTCCGTTTTTTGAATGAGTTGTATGGTATGTTTGCTCTGTACTATAGAAACTACATGTTGTTGCTTCTATGGAAAAATAGAAACACGAATCGTACACGTTAGCATGGAGTTAAGAAAGAGCATTGGTTGTCTCTTAAATGTATAGGTTGTGAAAATGTTCATCCTAAATGAAGAAAAAACTGAAGAGAAAAATGTTTCTTTATAAAGTTAACAGCCAATGGATCAGTTCATGAAATGATGTGTCATTATCATCTATTGCTGAATAATTAAGCTAGATTACTGGCGTTTTTCTTACAACTTGCCATTTCTTCCTGTGCATGCTTTCGTTTAAAAAAGATAAGTTCCTGATCTGATGAGTTTTACTACTTTAGCTAAATATATGGCTCTAAGCAGTTCGTTTTTTTCTTAGCTAAAATGCAGTTTGGATCTTCAACCTTGAACGTAACTTCATCCAACGGATTCCAGTGCAAACCTATTTCGTTTGAGTCGTCGTTTACCGGTACCTTTAGCGATGTTCGCGTTCAGATCTCTCTCCATGAAGTAGGCCCAACGTATCAAGCCTCGGTGTCCTGGGTTGAGTCTGTTTCATTGACTGGTTTTACTGCTTGTGTCGAAACTTCAGGCCCACTCAACGGAGTTCGTGTTATCGATGTTCAGTACGTTGCGTTCGTTGGTGTTCCGAGCGGCGGAATGGCCGGAGTACAGGCTATACCTCTTTACACAACTGGAACAAAGTGTGTCGAGATTCCTACTACTGGAAAGGTACTAAAACAATGTCACTTCAGTATAATCTTCATTATCACATTAAAAAATTTGTACAAATATCAATTTACTTCTAAATTATGGGTATAATTATGTTTTATATCTCATACGAAGGTTTTATTCAGTCTGGTTAGTGGTCTGATATCAAAATCCTTAAATCCTGAATTCAAACAAAGATACGTAGTTCGACAAGTTGCATGTTTCTCCAAAAATCTTAATTACTTATTCAAATATCGAGTCTCGGAACTTGATCGTTCTTCAAAACGCAAAATCTAAAATACATACTTTTGAGAAAATTAGACGGTCGCTAAAATTACCGATATAAGTAACCAATATTTTCCTTGTAATTAAATTAATTAAATTTAGGTGATTATAATGTCTTTATATTGAACATTGGACTTTCGCGGCAAGCGAAATTTTTGCATTGCTTATCAAGTTGTATAAAATCTTGCCTCGAGTAATTAATGTTCACTTGACCTTACCAGTTAGGATAACGCTTTTCTGTATTTAATTTTTGAAACTCTTGTATAAGTTTTTCAATAATTTCATATGCTTGTAACAAACAAGCCATTATTCGTCTTCAACAAACTTGTTCTTGTCTACTCCTACATGCACCCTGTACTGTTCTTGTCTACTCCTACATGCACCCTGTACTGTTCTGGAAATATACAAAGTAAAGGCGCTCTCTGCGCGCAAGAACGTAGAAGAAGAACAACGAGTAACAGTTGGCCGAAAATTAAGAACAATTTAAGAACAACTTCATGCTGCCGCTGACAAAATAATGAAGTGTTTCTAGTGGGAACTTTAAGAATGGGTAAAATCTCCGGCGTACGTTTGTTAAATCATACAAACTCATTCCTACCCGAAACCAATAATACATGCAATGGACTTCATGCACAAATATGGACGCCCTAAAGCAGCATAAGAAAGTTCCTTAGAAAATCGACACGTTTTTCATTACTGTGTCATTTTCTTTTGATATCGTTCAACCAGTAACAGAAATAAGAAAAAATATATACAAAATTAGAATGAAACAACCAAAAAATCAAGTACAATGAGCTTCGAAAACATTTACTGTTTTATTAATAGAATATAATTTGGAAACATAACAAATAAAAATTATTAATTGATTGAGTGCATTGTAATCCATATAGTACTTAACACATTTTTGCATTTATAGAACTTCAAGACAATTCCACATGTGTTTGTCACCGCTGTCCACACTATTGCTAGAATCGACAACCAACGAGATGCGGCCATCGTATGGGCTGAGGATGTTTCCACATCCAAGTTCAAGGTTTGCTTAAGGGAGCTCAGAAACTTTGACGGGGTCCATAGAAGCCTTAGAGTGGTATGTTGTTAATTTCCGTTATTTTATTTTCTTTACGGCGTCAAAAGCTTGGATATTTTTACTAAAATCATTTTATTACAATGTTCTTGAACTACTGTTTCCAAATATTCAACTGGATTGGTCAGTAATTTTCTTTTAAAAAACCTGATGATTTAGACAGATAGATGAGATTAGTTAAAAATATTTCTCTTAAATGAAACTATATTTTACATCCTTGAAAGATCGGAACTACTGAATAGCCAAATAACATTATTTATCATACACTGCATTACATCTAAACAAAATTTTCAATAGTAGCATTCTGACTTTCAAAAGCATGAAAAGATGTTACTTTTTTTAACATTTCTATAAGTCACGTTTTTTAAAAAAAACCCGACTATCTTGTCTCAGGACTGGCTTGTACTGGAAAGTATCCCAGCTGGTTGGAACCGTGTACAGTATGAAAGTAAAATTACTCTGCCAAACAATGCTCCGCTTACCGAAGATCAACACTACAGCTTCTGTCAGGTGAGAACTCAAAGTAACATCTTGTATCAGGCCCGTATGGAAGGGGTGAGGGGTTGGGGGTGCAGTGGGCGCACCCCCTTAACACCGTAAATCTCCAATCGATTATAAAATTACTGAATTAATAGTGTAGGATAGAAAATGAAAATCATTTTAACAGCCTCATTAAGTAATAGAATAACACTTTTTTTTGTCAGTTGAGCAGAAACACTTTCCCAAGTACTTTTTGTGTTATCCTGAAAGTCGTGACAAAATGATGCCATGCCTGTGTGTGAGAACTCTCACCCCCCCCCTCCCTCCTTTTTTCACCAGTTTATCTTTAAGAACTGGCTATAAGAACTTTGCCTTATCTTCAAATTTATTCAAGTGAAACATTAACTACTCGTTAATTATACGATGTGGACGAAATGGTAAAATTCGGCAATCTGGAAGGCTAGCTTTAAGCCACTGCTGTCACCATAATAAACTATATTAATACACAAAAACATTTTGCAGTGTACAACCTCTTTACTGTTAATTCTTAGTTTATAACTAAGAACTTACAACAACTCCAAAGATATCTTTCACTCTAGTTGCAGTATCGGCAAACTCACCCTTTATGTAAGGTAATCAATTAATATGCTTATACATCAGTACTAAAATTGTGTAATCATACCTTCTTAAAATACTTATTTTCTATTTCGTTATTGCAGAAAGTAAACTTTTCTAACATTTTCTACGCCAACCCAACCATGATCACTACAGCAAGTCATAGAAGCGACGTCGCCATGGCAATCAAACCTGCCAACAATGCAATAACTGAATGGGTCGAGGTAACCAACATATTACCAACTGCTCCTTTTTCACTTTGTGAAAGCACTCTAAACTACACAGAATAGCAACTATTGTAGTGTATATATCTCCAAATTCAACTATCTTAGTTACTAATTATTAATTATCAAGTTTCTAAACTTCACGAGTTACATAACCAATAGACTAGGTCAGATAGTCATGGAAACGACACATTGCTAATGGAAACTTTCAAGCCTTCCTTTCTTGTCTTTATAAATTTTCTACCGGGATTCTAACATAAATTTTGAAATACATCAAGAAATAATACTACTTTAAATTTAATCTATCGGTGAAGTTTAACAAAAAAAGCAAACAACTGAAAACTTAACATAAAGCAAATATAGAATATTTAGTCTCAGGGTCACCTATACGAGTGTTCTACTGCAGGATGTTAATGTAAAAGGTTTTAAAGTGTGCTTAAAGGACATTCAGCCATTTGATGCCAGACATGATCCAGTAACTGTACACTACCTAGCTGTTGGATGTAAGTACCCAATTGTGACATGAATATTTTCGGATGGTATTGGTTGGTTAGGTTGAAGAATGATTCATCTATGATACAACGTTTTTCATCAATTTAAGTTATTATACATTATTTATTTGAGACGCACTGGAATCCCGTATCTAGTTGTTGCGTGACAGTACAATATCATCTTCTACTCACATTATTTTACATTCTTCGTCGTAATCAGAACACATAACTCTAAAACGGCCCCCAAACATTCGATTCTTAATATACTTAGATTTGATTCACAATCGCTTTCACAGCCGTCAACATTGTAACATAATTCCATAACATGGACCGCACAATTGTTTGGGCTGTGTGAGCTAGAGCCCCACCACTTTTTTGCTTCTCCTTTTGTCCTTAATGTAGATAATCCCAAATTTATCCAAGCATTAAAGATTTTAAACACTCGGTTGGTTCCAAAAGCGTCCTTTCTCCGCCTACTAAAAGATGTTCTTTGAATACATTGAGGCCGGAAAAATATGAAGTTTTACAGTGCGCTCGTTGCAAAACGTGGCATACCTGAATCACGATCGATATGTGTCACCGATTTTGTGATAAAATGCATACCTTTTTTTACTATTGTAGATGTAACAGTTTTTATTATGTTTCTTTTAATCTGAATGAATATTAAGAATATTTCGTTACCAGACCTCCATCCATGTATACCAATAACCTGTCCCTGGTACGAGGTGTGCAATGCATACGGACCAGTGGAAGCAAAGTGTGAGTGTGACCAACCCTGTCCTAAATACGAGGCTCAAGTCTGCGGCAGCGATGGCGTCACATACAAAAACTACTGCGAGTATAAACTGGCTGTGTGTAAAGGAACCACAAATCTTACAATTGCTCACAATGGAAGCTGTTTTCGTAAGTTTGTAGTTAAAAGTTTAACAACACCTGACCTTCGCATTTCAAAAGCATTAAACGCCGTCTTTTAAATGCGAACCTTACCTCAAAATTGTTACCCTCGATATCCGGATGTTCATTTTATGTTTATATTTTATATCTCATTTCTTATTCTAACTTTATTACTGCTAATCTACTATTCGTTGTTACATATTAACCCTTGTGAAACATGAATTTATATTATTGCGCTTAAATCTACCTATGCTCACTTTTTAATATTTTGTGTAGGATTTTTTCTTCTTGTAAGTTCTTCCTACTTAAACTCTCTAATTTTCCTTTAAACGATCGGCAAATATTTTCGTCATCGCCAAACATTACAGACGACTATAAAACGTCGATATGCAACCGATGTTCCCAACTGCAAAGTAAATGTTTAATCCCTTTAAGTCCGTTGCACGACCACTACTTTGTAATCTGACCATTTTCTTTAATTTCTTAGCTTTCATCATCCACCGAGGTCGTGTTCCTCTCAAACTCAACACTTCCGACGTTCAGTGCAAGACAGTAACATTTACCCCAGCCAACTTTCTTCCCTACATGCCTGTTCGTGTGGAAACGTCCATTAATTATTATAACACCAATGGTACTTTTGTCCACGATGCCGCAGTGAGCTGGGCCGAAGAGGTTTCTGTCTCATCTTTTCAAGTGTGCGTGCTAAAAGCTGGAAGACTTGACCGCTTAACACCTGACAACGGACTCACCTACGTGGATTATATTACATACCAAAGTGCGCCAGAGGGATCTGTGACTCACGAAGAGCTCTTAAGTGATTGGTGGGAAGGGACCACGTGTAAAACTATCGCACTACCAAAGGTGCGTTAAGTTGCTCAATTACATTTTTGTCTCGACTTTTTCACTTTCTATGTCTATTGATAATACCTACTTTTCCTTCCAATATGTATCCAATTAAATCAAGCACTTCATGTAAAGGTACTTTCCTTTCTAATCTTAACACTTAAGATTTTGACATTCGAAAGCTTTCTATATAACTTGTAAATTAGTTTTGAATAATGACTTAGAAATAATGTCTCGGTCTTTATAATTATAAACATATCTTTCCTTAAACTAAAGAATGATTGTTCAAAAGCTGCTTGAAAACTTCAGGAATTATGTTTTCAGAACGGAAGAATCGAGGCTTTACTACCGAAACGTAGTAATAACATATACCTATAAAATCAAAATGTGGAAGAATATTTTTTAACCACAATCGATGATTGTTGGTTTGTATCCAAATTCTCAAGATTGAGCTCATACAAAACGTATATATAGCACATTATAAATTACTAAATAACGAACCATTACATTAAAAAATTATACAACTTATATGTCTCAATTTTTGGGTATTCCGTTTGTTTTCCAGCTTAGCTCCTCCGCGATCCAACCTGGAACTTCTTTCTGCTTTTGAAAGCGTCAACGTTCAATACAGTTAAAATGAAACACATTTCTTGGTTTAGTTCTTGTTTCAATATCAAAAATAATCTTAAATAACGTCAAAACATATAATCTATCATTTTTTAAAGAACTTAACATAGTGTTCGCTTTAACAGTAAAGAGAATTTTTTTCATTGTTAGCCGAGCAGTTTTGGAAAAAGATTTCACACGAAAATAAATTAAACTACTTGGCACGTCATAAACATTCAAACAAAAATAGGGTAGCTTAGCATTCAGTTCTCCTTTTAGTACCAGCATTCAATTTCAAATTATTTTACAGCTTGATAACATGCTTCCATACCTCAAACAATAACCGGCAATATTATATTATGCTAAACCTTATACAAATGTTAAATCATTTAATTTTTATAATATTTTTTCCACAGGGAAAATTTAGCACCGCTCCATACGTTATTGTAACCGCTGAACACATGGTTAAGGATCAGAAACACGATGCGGCCACATCCTGGGTTGAAGACGTCTCTCTCACCTCCTTCAAAGTTTGCTTAAGAGAATTACAGGATTTTGATGGCCTTCACAGTAAAATATACGTGGTAAATAAGGAAAACGATATGTTTACAAGTCTGTTTCTCTCCTCCTCGAGATTCTAGATTTAAAAGTATCAGTGAAAACTATTAAAATGTAACTTGTTGAATAACTGCAGGACTCTTTTTACTTATCAGAATTGGTTAGCATACGAAACTCTCCCTGCAGCGATGTCCTCCGAGACCCACAAGTTGACTTTCATAAACAGCGGAACTCCAAGGGCAGCCGACAACTTTGCTTTCTGTGAGGTATAGGAATTGCAATAACACGTAACGTGTCGTCTCCGATAACGATAACTGCGATATCTCGTTTCTTTTAACCCACAAGCATTAATTGCATTCTTTCCATCTGAACGCTTCATGTTTTAAATTGTATTTCTTTGCTTTACAGTTGCTAACTTTTAACAAAACATTCTCTTCACCGCCCACCGTACTTGTGTCCAGCAAACATACCTCTGGACCTGGAAAATTGTTAGCAGACTACAACAGTATCGCTACCTGGGTAGAGGTAATACTATTAGTATATATAGTATATATATATATGCTCTATTTTTAACACTTTCTTCCTTACTGATTACAATATTTGACTCGTTAAATTATATAACATACTTATCAAGGCAATCAAATTTTATAGAGCAAAAATATTCTTGCAAAAAAGTACCGGTTGTCTTTGATTCAAAATGCTATTAAATTTTTATTGAAGGAGAAGGAGGAGGGGACAGGGGGGCAACTTGTCCGGCCTACTGTGAACTACGCCTATGTATATTTACAGTATAATTACAAATCCAGCAACTAAAAAACTTTATAGATCGTCCGCAATAACGGTTCACAAGTAATCATGTATATTCATAATCCTCTCAGTATAATTACAATCTATGGACTAGGCCGGCCTATGGTTTAAGGAACTTATCCGAGCTAAACAATATCTCATTTTACAACAACGGTAGCACTTTCTCTTTGAATATGCTAAGACCCGGAATGTTGCCTGGGCCGGGAATCAACCCTGACATTCTCGCACAGTACCCTGACACCATATCAATTACGTTAACTGAACGGCATTTGGGCGATATTCAAAACTAAGTGTTTAAACCAAAAACAATAACAAAATAAATTTCTCTTAAAACAAATTCCACATAAATAAATCTTTATATCAATTTTGTCTACCTGCAGTATATTAATAACCGTGACTGCAAAGTTTGCTTGAAAGAACTACACAGTGATTCGGGAATATATGATCCTCTGACCGTTAACGCTCTTGTAATAGGTAAGTTTCACTTTCTATTTTGTGTTCCCTTGCGAACCTTGCTTGTCTTAATTCACTAAAGTTTCATGATCTCCAACCATGCTATCTGTTAATAAAATCTTTCTTTCGAAAATAATTTTTAACGTTTAACATACTCGGCAACTATGGCCCCATACTACTAACTACCCGACACTCTACCACTGACAAACCAACGAGCTCACTATAAATCGTTTAACGAACTTTCACATTCTCTACTTTAACGTTCTATATGCATGTATCCATCATAGACAAGCTATTTCTATTATTATTCCTATGTCTTTTTTTTATACTGATGAATATTAAATATCTTGTTGTTATATCTAAACTGTACGTTGTATTCTTAATTTATTTAAAAATAGTTATCATATCTTGCAACTGAGATGCAAGATATGAACTTTTTGATCAGGGTTCAAGTACTCTTCTGTAAGAGCAAAGCCATTCGTTGATTCTCTGTCTTATAAGCTGTTTTGCACTGTATTCTTGGTTTTAATATTAACTATCACTACAATAATGCCTCATCATTTGCAGTGAAATAATTTCACACTATTCAAGGTCACTATACTCACTAAAACTTAACAATTTTTCTTCTTATTTACTCCCACCCACTTAATCCATGCTACGAACAGGCAGGGAAGTTCATCTTTCGACAGCTGCAACTCATTCATCTTCTCACTTTTACTTAAACAAAACCTGCATAATCCATACATGTTTCTGTTTACAAACAATAATCCCTGGTTTCTTGCTGTATGTAACATTGTTGTAGTAGCACATGATTTTATGCCGTAAAATTGACGATGTCTTAAATAAATCTTAATTTTATTAATATTCATTTCCAGGAAAATAAGAAGTATACAAATATCAGACGAACAAAGACTGGAAAAGACTTGAATCAAGATAATCTGAAATATTCGTGTCCTAAAACTTACAAACACTTTTAATAGCATGTTTGCTTTACTATTTGTATTGAAATTAGACGAATAAAGCTTGCATTGATTATAAAATACAGTTTCCACAAACATTGATTACTTAATGTATCAATCTATACCAAAACTAAATATATCCAGTTTTTATTCTCTTATGAAAAAAACCAATCTTCACTTGCTTTATGCGTTCATAATTCTATAAACTGTTTTCTATAGAGCTAGAAATCAATACTTCCTCTTATTTTATCAATTAATCTCAACCATCTTTACTTTGATCTTTACAAATTTTATCATTTCCTTTATGAAGAACCACTACCCTACCCAGAATGGTGTAGAAAATGCCCAAGCTCCCCGTCCCTCCCCATACTTGCATTATATTGACGAAATTCTTTATTAATCAGTACGTGAAGGAAAAATATATTTTTGCCACTCATCTACAATGTTCTGTGAAGGAAAAAAATATTTTTGCCACTCATCTACAATGTTCTGTAAATGTCCAGCAAAAATAATGGGGATCGCGCGTCGATTTTTATCCATCCACATTAACTGATACTTTACGATCAAATACATCATCAAATCTGGTTCACACCAGTCGATCGAAGTCAATTTTGCCATTATTCATGTAGATAGAATCATAATAACCGGCGATCCAGTTTTGCATCCTTTCGTACATAAACTGAACTCTGAACTGATCAACAAAAAAGTTATTCCGCTTTATTCCATATACCGTGAAATGAAACTATGTGAACATTAAAATATTAAGTATAAGAGGAAAGTTGTAGTATGAAACATAAAAGAAGAAAACATTCGTTATTAAGCACTATTATTGCTGAAAAAATAAGTTCCTATCATCTTGCAAAAACGTCATTCGAAGTATAGAAACATGTATAAATTGTGTAACTTTCAGATTCTAACCGAAGCTACACAACACTGATTGGCAGTCAACGATTGCATACTCTAGGTATATCTGAAAAAATTATTCCATAGTATTATATCGGCAGCACCCGAAATTTGTTATGTAACTAACACTTCGCAACAGCCTTACCATGGCCAAAATTGTTTTAAATGGTTTTTAGTAAGTCTTACAGGTGATGTTATATTCTACTGTTCACCAAAAAGGAGAATTTAAAATTAAAGCCAATATAACATTCACACAGCTAAATTATGTAACCCAATTGATCACGAATAAATGAAGCAGCATCTAAAAAAATTAAAATGCGATTAAAAAGAAACATTAAAAAAAATTAAACTTGGCCCTTTCTTAATTTCTATTTAATAAATTAACCAAAAACACTGATTTCAGCTTTAAGTAGCGTTTTGTATTGGACTAACTGACATGCACGTAGCCTATTGTACTTACCGCATAACACGATCTGACATTCTGATATATACCTAGCTTCAGCTCGCATCATACCAAACCGTATTAGTAATTCTGAGACAATGACTTCTGATGAAAATAATAAAAGAAGCAATCCCTTAAGATGTAATACAGCGAAACACCTAGACCGATAATGTAGTAACGAAGTAATAGATAAATTATGCACAAGGACTAAGTTTAAGTATATCAATTCGAGTTTCTCGGCCATGGTAGCCATTACCACAAGATAAACAGCGAATACTATTATCTGATGCTTATACGAATATAGTAATTAACCTTTATGCAATTCAATTTCTTAGTGAGAGGAACACATTTGACTTCCTTTTCGTATTTAACCCTATCGAGCCTGGGCTTTTTTGATGTCTCACAGACTGGTGATGAAACGACAAGAGGTTGATTTAACTTTCTTGTTATTTATCAAAAAGTTGTTAAACTTTATAGATATTGTAACGCCTAGACGATAGTGGTGTCATTCTGTAACAAAGACACGCGACGTGTCGTGACGTCACAATACCTAATATAGTTAAGCATTTATAGTATTCAGTGATTTCTGTCACTAAAACCAACGTGAGAGCTATAAACTTGAACTATTTCGATGGATAAGGCAGAAAGAGACTTTGTGACAGTTAACGTTTTATAATTATTATGGAGTTAAGTATTGCTGATGAAATCCCACATTGTATTGTGATTTGTGATTTCCAAGACTTATTATTTGTGTTACTGTATTTAGAAATGTAATAAGTTTTGAAAAACTGCAAAACATACACACAGCTAAAAATAATGTTAACATAAACCCTTTCGAAGAAAAAATTGTATTTACAATACTTTTTTCTGTTTCCATGACAATATTAAATATTTATGGTTGTTGCTTACAGTAAGAGCAAAATAATCAAATAGGAAATCTACAAGTCAGGTTATATATTTTCATTATTTCACGTGCATTGCTTGAAATTTACCAGATATTGTGTAAGGCTACAACATAATATGTTAAGAGAGCCGTTACTCATGACAACAATAAAATTAAAACTGCGAAATCTCGGTAAATATCTTAAGTAAAACTGCATACAGGAAGATAAGGGGCTAGTTTTATTTACTGCAACATATACTTATCAAAAAACTTAATTGAGGAAACGATTTTCAAAATGTTATATACTTTACCCATAATGCAAATTGCAAGAATTTCCACTGATATCAAGTTTTATTTTTGAAAATCCTTTTACTTTTAAGATAGTTTCCAAATTAAGGTTGTGAAACCCTTTTGAAAATTACAGAACCTAAAACTGCAAAAATAGCCATTCATTTTTTGATTACCATGGTAACAGTATGCATTGTAGTGTACTAAATTGTATATCAAAAGATTTCTAATAAAATGTAAGGAAAAATCACGCAGTTTCATTAATAAAGTAAAGTAAGACAGTGTAGCCCATTCAGTCATAGGCTGGTATCCATATAGGGACCCTGTTTAATAAAGGAAACTATTCACAAAATTATATCTAAAAAAATTACTAAGAATAAGTAGATAATGTTACACTAATTGGCTAAAATATTTACAGTAATTTAAATAAAATTACACTAAATAGAAAAAACTATATACTATAAAAATGATTCTTTAGGCGAGTTTTAAAACTAAATAAAGTGGCACTGTTTTTAATATTAGAAGTTAAGAAAAGTTAAAAATAACTGTAGCCAAAAATCTAAAAGTTTTTTTACCTAAACTGAGTGTAGCATTTGGGAGATCAATGTCCTGATTTCGCCTCGTATTACAATTGTGATATTGAGTGTTCTTACAAAAAAAGTTTTCAAAGTACTGTGGGATAAGTCCATGCACTTACACATTGGTACACTAATACGCATTTACTAATCTTCCTTTGTATGACAATGATTTCTCTGAAGCTGTTTCTTCTCATTATTATTTTGGCTGCCCTATTCAGTTTGCAAACGTTGGAGTGAGTCACTGTTTGTTTTGGAAAGTTCATCCCAAGCTGTGTCTGCATAGTTAAAGATAGGATTGGTAATTGTGTATAAAGTTCACCCCAAGCTGTGCCTGCATAGTTAAAGATAGGATTGGTAATTGTGTATAAAGTTCACCCCAAGCTGTGTCTGCATAGTTAAAGATAGGATTGGTAATTGTGTATAACGTTCACCCCAAGCTGTGTCTGCATAGTTAAAGATAGGATTGGTAATTGTGTATAAAGTTCACCCCAAGCTGTGTCTGCATAGTTAAAGATAGGAT
>JAOTRI020110146.1:0-13105 GCA_028564885.2 Zoanthus sanctaehelenae | reverse complement strand
CACTAGGCTCGTAAAGAATTTAGCTAGCATTATAGATACCAGTAGTAATCTTAACACTACAGAAACTGGAGATAAGCACCAGCTCCATGGGCCACTAGGCTGGTAAAGGGTTTAGCTAGCATTATAGATACCAGGAGTAGTCTTAACACTACAGAAACAGGAGATAAGCGTCAGCTCCATGGGCCACTAGACTTGTAAAGAATTTAGCTGGCATTATAGATACCAGTAGTAATCTTAACATTACAGACACTGGAGATAAACGCCGGCTCCATGGGCCACTATATAGGCTCGTAAAGGATTTAGCTTTGGCCAGCTTTAGAGAAATTGTATGATTTTGTGACTCAGTAGTACATCTTTTAAGGGACTACTGTCAATACCTGGTGTTTAGAAACTTAATTCATGCTGACAAAAGTATTTCACGGTGTAGAATACTGTACTAACGAACAGTAACAAATGGTAATGAACAGAAGAACAAGAAACAACGTTTTTTTCTAATTTGATTTAAATAGAAATATAACAGTGCTTTTTTGCATGTCAGCTGTTTAATTGGAGTATAAAAGTTACCAGACTTCTTTAATCTAACATTAAACAAGAAACAAAACGGTTTTTTCTAGTTTGGTGGAAGTAAAAATATAACTGTGCGTTTTTGCATGTCAGTTGCTTAATTGGAGTATAAAAGCTACCAGCTTTTGAATAGCTCTTTAATCTAACGTTAAATGCTTTTATAAATTAGTTACCTTGAACCTATTTGAGTGCGTCAAAGATTGAAACGGTTGCGGAAGCTCACTTCAATACTCTGGGCAATATTTTTTGCAATGGTTTCAAGTTGATTTTCATCCGTAGGTCTTTCCAGCTGTTCATTCGTGTTTAGTTAGTTGTATCGAGAAACAATGCGATTATCGCGTTTTTTTGAAATTCGTTTTGAAATTAAGAAGTGGAAACCAAACAGAAATGACATCCAACTTTGTTTTGAAACACAATTAACTTGTTTGCTTGGTTTTCTTTGCAGTTTTAATATACAAACAAGTTTTGTTCTTTATTTCAAGCTGTGTGTTCCATAGTTTGATCCTAGCCTCTCTTCCTGAGATAGAATGTACTCAGTTGCGTGGAAAAACAATAGGAAACTCGCATTAATTGTTTTTGTGAAATCAAAGATGGCTTCTAAATAAACGACACCCCAATTTCTTTTAAAAACTTCTTTAGGGACACAAATAACTTGTTTGCTTGGTTATATTTTTAGTTTAAATATTCAAACATGTTTTGTTTTCTCTTTTATGTTTTGTGTTTCACAATTAGATCCTAAAACATCTACCTGAGGATCAGTGTACTCAATTGTTTGTCTATAAGAAATACGAACTAATACGAAACTCGAACTAATTCAATTAGTGGAATGAATCAGTCGTTCAGAAAATCAATGATTAGAATAAAAACACAAACGACAAATCAATTTGTTTGGAAGCGCAAATAACTTGTTTGTTTGGTTTTATTTGCAGAGGGGAGGGGGCAAGGGGGGTCTCGTGACGAATTCACAAAAAACAACTTTGCATTTCACGAAGCTCGAAACAAATATTTACGTTTTCACGCTTCTCAAAAACAGAGGTTGTACAAAATGTCAAAACGTTACGTTAGTCCAAATTTAGTAGAGTGAACTGGTTATGAAACTTAGAAGCAGAGTACAATGCTGCTTCGTTTTATGTTGTGTGCAGGGTCACGGTTATAATATTTTGTTTTAGGTGTGATAACTCATTAGACCATTGGCCGTTGGTCATTTATATTTCAAAGCCTTTAGTAAACTGTGCAGGGTCAACGTTATATAACAATAGTGAAAGAGAGAACAAAAAAATAGAACAAAGAAAGCCACCAAGTTTCCTAACCATTTGATTTTAATAACTATAGTTTGTCCCATATTGTAAAACAGAGTTCTTTGATTAAGTCAAGCGAGTTTTAGGAGCCTATGAAAAAAATTTACTCGAACAGCTCGCCCACTACGTGCTGTTACTGCTCTCATAAATGTAAGACTAGCATCGTCATCATCTTCCCCGGGATGTTCATTTTCGCTGTCTGTGTCAGGGCCTTTACAGACAAGACATATTGGTTTGTGGACAACTAAATGTTATCGATAACTAAAAAACGCTGTGTGTGAGATGAGATGTCGACAACTAAACACTATAAATTTTAAGTTGTCGACACATTCCACCTCGATTTCATGTGACTAGACTAAATCTATCGCAAAACGCATTTCACTAATCTATGATTATTGCTAGTAAAAGGACATAATGTTGCTGCAATTCTTCCAACGGGATTTGGAAAATCGTTGTTGTTTCAACTATTGCCGCACTTCTCGCCGGTCAAGACGAAAAGCAACATTATCATTGTCGGAGTGTGCACAAAATTTTTTTTCTTATAAATTAATAGCATTTAATGTCAGTAATACCGTGTTTATGTAATGAAATCATGAAACAGTTATGGGTGAATTCTGTCATGCCAAAATTTCAATTGCATTCGTCAGTTTTATTTAAAATAATATCTATCACATACAAAACAGTTTTTACATTCTGACAAAAATTTAAGAACATGTTAAGAACTGAACATACTGAGGTTGAAAAAAGGTGAAGAATATTTTTTTATGATAAAATGATTCATATACAGTGTCATTTAGAAATTTGTTTGGGCCTCTGACTCAAGTTAATTTGCAGATAACAATTTTACATTGATCACAGGTTTTTCATTTTGACCAAATTGCCGTTCACAGGTATACTTCTTGAGACAAACTGGCAAGAAAGTAAGTACATTTGTATCTCACAAATAACACAAATTCTGACAATTATTCGAAATAAGTCATACGGTACATGTATCTTATTATATTCTCTAAAATCTGTAGAGATATTTTAAGAATGATATACCGAAATTCAAAATATTTAATAACGTTCAGCCTCAGTCGAAAAATTCGACGTTCTTATTAAAAAAAGTGTAATCCGTTTTACAAAACTAATACATATTTGAGACCATAAAGTCGACACACTAAAATTCTTTGAATTAATTCTTTGTGGTGCCGCTGATGTTCCGTCTTTGAGGTCGATTATTTAATTTAGGAATCATAAAAACTTCAAAACGACGGAGTTAATAAATTTGAAAACAGAAGTAACGATTTTCACCAATAAACATAACTTCTATATATGTTTTAATTTATATTCAGAACTTGTAAAGACAGTATCAATCAACACTGTGTGCATAAGTTTAAAATATCTGTCAGCCAATGAAATTGCAGAAACGACCAGCTGAGGCCAGGGCTATTTCCCGACCGTACCTACAACGTACATTGGGAACAGCCCTGGGAACGAGGTCTGCATCTATCATAAAGCTCTAAAAACAAGTCACCTATATCGCTATTTTTTTATCATTTAAATGAAAAGTAGAGCCCTATAGTAACCAGTAAATTAAAAAAATTAAACATGTGTTTTTGCTATTTTTGTTACGTTTTTGAGTTTTAAAAGGTGCAAATAAAACAGTTTTGGGACAACTGTCGTTTTTGACCGAGCATTAATTCATTGTAAAGTCTTGGTGTAATGATGTAGCAGCTTCCGGTTCAATACTAACACTGTGAACAGAAAACTTCCGGTCCTTCGTGTACGATTTCAAGCAGTGCGAGAAACAGAGGAATTTAGTCCTACTAGTACTTTGTTTGTTACGTTTTCCCTTGTAAAACACAAATTACAGCGACAAACGTCTGCCTACTGTTACGTCACAGGTCACCAGTCCCCTGCGCTGGAAAATTTGAATTCCTAACTTCTTCTGATTAAAAAGCCTACTTAGGTTCGGAATTTTTTATCGGTTATTCGAATTTTCAGATTATAGATGACAATAGTTTTCATTTTTAAAAGATTAATAAAAAACCGATATATAGGGACTTAAACTACTTTGTTTGTTACATTTTTTTTTGTAAAACTCAAATGACAGCGACAATCTCCTGAGCTTGATCAAATTTGAGTTCCATGATGTATCATTTTAAAAAAAACTTTTTTGTTGATGCGGAATTTTTCATTGGTTATTCGAATTCAGAGTTCATAGATGACTTAGTTTTCATTTTAGCGATATATTCAGGGACTTCGAAACCAAGTTTGGAGGGAATAAAACCAAGGGTTTTTTTCTATTCAGCTGTTCATGAAAATTTCATATTGTGCTCAGGTTCAAGCGGAGATCTTAATAGCTATTCTTTCGACTGAGTTCACTCGGTTGTGTCAAGAAACGCTACGAAACTGGGGCTCTTAGTTGTGAACTTTGTTTTGAAAAGAAAAGATGAAAACCACTCAGAAACGATATCCATGTTTGTTTAGAAACATGACAAGCTTTTTAAAACATACAAACACGTTTTTCATTCATTTTTATGTCTTTAATTGATACCTGTCAATCGGCGATCTATTTTTCTATAGGAAGATATTTATCCCTCTCTCTAAATGGTAATGGTTAAAGACAATATTGTAGAAATTGAAACCACATATTTTAACTACACTGTTTTTTAATTAGAGCAAATATATCAAGAATCGACTAAAAAATAGGAACAGGTTTGGAAAATATACTACTCGGGCCCCGGATGTAGTTTTTATTAGTTTTACGAGTGGCATATTTTCCAGTAAAACACTCGTGTCTATATAATAAAAGTGACATATTTTCTATATCCTCCGTAGTATAGTAAAGATATCAATGACGTCATTCCTTTGTTTTTATCGTCTTTTTTGTCTGGACTTCCTATTTTCGAAACACTCCTATCTATGTTGTAAAAAGAAAATTACACGTTTGCTTCAACATATAAATTTCATCTTCTTGTGGGAAAAAGAATTCACTCGTTTGCTGCTCTCAGCTGTGAAATAGTTTTACCACTTGAAGATCAGCTTCATCAGATGTACTATGTTCGCGCCACCGTGTAATATCCTCTATATATCTCCTTTGAAATTTGTACTCGGTCACTAAATGTATTGAAATTACACATATTATGTGTATATGGTGAATAAGAACAAAGTAATAGCGGTTTTAGCCACATTGCTCGGAATGCTGAAAAAATAAGAATTTTGTGCCCCCTTCCGGTTCCTGTATTGATGTCTGAAATTAAAAGTCTTTACAATTAACTGTTACTTCTGATAATGTATGTAGTAGCATATGAAACATTAAGTAAAAATAGTTTTAAAAACAGTCAGTGTTTTTGCGGCCTAACGGTCCCAAACGCAAACTTTGATAAAGATATTTTCATGTGCCATTTTCAATTCGCGCGCTCCTCTGGTTGGTGGTGTGCCAGCCAGCGCCCTCTTTGTACACGTGACCTTTGTTGCCCATATATAGCATATTCATTGTTCTACAGCCGAGAGAGGACTGATGACAGAATGGCGGCTAACCAGTGGTGGAAGAACTAACTTCAAATATTACATGAAAGAATCAAATTTATTTTTTGTGAGAAATATGTGCTAAATCCACTGGATCAGATGAGACCCAAGTAGTTCCTTGAATCATTGGGTCGAATATTTAAGCAGTTTGTTGTGGGAAAGTGAAAGATTTTGCTCGTTTGAATTATTGTGTCGGACGAATGACTGCGTGTTCCGGGTAATACGCTTGCTGAATGGCTGGGAATTTGGTAAGCTTCATTTCGTTGTAGTATTATAATAAGTTCTTTTTATTCCTTAATTAAACAAAGCAATATTTTAGCTATTAACCCAGGTGTCTATTCCCAAAAAATTTTAAGTACTTCTTGCGGGAATATATACCTTGTGATATCCTCGAGGTGCCTAACCAAAATTTATATCGTGTTGATCCGTTGATGTTTATTGATTCTCAAAAATATTTGGGCTTTGTTTACTTCAGGGTATGAAAGCTGATCCAGAGCAGTTATTCTCCAAGTTAGAAAGAATTGGTAGAGGCTCTTTTGGAGAAGTTTATAAGGGGTGAGTTTTATTTATAGTTGGTCGACCGTTTATGAACGAACTCATCTGTTTTCAAAATAAACTAATCATTCCTTCGGGCTTCCATAAATCGTGATTCGCCAATCTTTGTCGTACTGTGTCGTATTTATGATTGCAGTGATATAGAAATTGTGTATAAATTCAGTTTGTTTTGGTGACAATTATTTCCATTCTGACTGCTTTTATTTTTAGTATTGACAACAGAACAAACGAAGTTGTGGCAATCAAAATAATTGATCTAGAGGAGGCAGAGGACGAAATTGAAGATATCCAACAAGAAATAACAGTTTTGTCGCAATGTGACAGCGCCTTCGTCACTAAGTACCACGGTTCATATCTGAAGGTTTGTCAGTGGACTATACAAACTTTCCTAGACTTCGATCTTGTCAGAAACACTATTTGAACTGTTATCCGGAAATCGCTCCAATAACAGTTACTTTGTAAAATTACTTGTTGTATTTGAAGCAGATTAAAACATAAAACACAATAGGAAAACTTTTGGTATTTGCACAATTATAAGATCTATTAATGTATAACACCAACAACATTATTGATGTAATATTTTAGACGAACATTGTTTTGCTTAATTGCCGCATAGCTCGAAGTTGATAAAGATCTGAACCTAAAACAATTCGTTTTTTAGGCTTAGGGCAAGATTCCATTGTTTTGACTTTTGTTGACGCTATTAATTTTTTTCGCAACCTTTCATAATTAGTGAGAAATTGTTTGGTATAATTTTAAATAATCTAGCAAGAAAACCTAAACTTAATTTTGCACTCTATTATATTATTTGGCATAAAGTTCTTTTAAGAAAACTAAGTCTCAAAGTGTTCAAACAAGAATTGTTTCTGGTAGATATCTTCACCTATTTTATTGTTTGTGGTTCTCAAACCCATTGTATCATGATTCTTCCACTTAGAGATTAACCTCATTTAACGTTTTCTTATCCTATTGTCGTTTTTCAAAGTTAAGACGAAAAGATTCCCTATCAGTGATAAAATCACCTATAGAGGGTAATGTAACTGAGATAAAAACAACTTGGTGTCAAATATCTATTCCATTATTAAAATAATTGAAAATTTTATAACTTTTCAACATTAAAATATATTTGTTAAAGAGTTCTAATTTTAAAACTCAGAATTTATTTTATTGTAGTAATATCTTATAAGAGTTAAGTTTAACTAGTAATGGTGATTAAGCCCATTTATTAATTTTACCATTGACAGTTTAATTTTGTTTTTTCAATTATCTTACATAATGATTTATTATTTATTTCATCATAATTATGTTACTAGGTAACACCACACACATTGTCTTGGTTGATGTTTTCTTGTGAATTAACCTCCATAAATTGATATTTTTTTTTGTTAAGAGATGTTTAACAATAGAAAAAAGTATTTTTTTTGTAATGAAATCATGGTTTTTTATATAATTGCAAAGAGCTAGAGAAATGATATCCAAATATTTTATAAACTAATAAGAGGACAGAGGATCTAATGGTGATGTTAGGATTGAAGGAAACGATGGTTCAGATAGCAAAGGTGAAGGGAGTGAGATGGTACAGGCAAGTGAGCATTAACAGGGGTTTCAATAAGTGCCGACGTCCGACGAAGAGCATTGGCTACTTCGATCATAGATGTCGGCTACTTTCTGCCTTAATTTAAGTAATTAATGAACGATCCTTGCGGCCCCTTATCAATACCGTCACCTACTCTTCTCAAACTGGCTGCCTACTTCAAACTTTATTGAAACCCCTGCATTAAGGAGGGATGATAATAATGCAGGTATTGAGAAAAGCATCAAAGGTTCAAGTGAAGGGAAAGAGGAAGTGAAGACGACAGAGGAAGGCATGGAAAATGCAAGTGGAGAAGGAGAGCAAGAGTGCTGCTTTGAGGACAGAGGATGCAATGAATTTTGCGAGATGGATTGTGAGAGTAGGAGAGATTGCTGCCAGAGTGGGGTAAATCTAACCACTCCAGTTTTTGTGGATTAACCCAGTTCAAAATTAGATTGATTGACATGCACATATAGTATTAGATGTTGCAAACAATGAGCTTTTTGGTCATTAAAAATTATTTAATAAAAAAATGCATCTCATTTTTTGATAGATTTCCAAAATTTAAAGTTCTCCTTTTTATTTTTCTTTGACAAATTTCAAGAGTATTAAAATAGGACTAATTGTGTGTTCTTATTGTCAACCAGTATTTAAAACAACCTGTGGAAAATTTCTAAAACCATGTAAAACTAGAGTAATTGACTTAAGGCCACTCTCTACCCTAAATTTTGGTGGAGAGTGAGTAAATTGAGAAAAGTATTTGAGTATGAAGAATTTGGTGTATGACCGCCAAACCGTCCCTCCATACCATGCGAAGGTCCAACTTTGGTTAGAGGACGGTTTGACGAATTTCTATCAAATATTAACTCCAAAAGTAATTTTTAAACTGCACATAAATTCACCCAAATTCAAATTTTCCTTAAAAAACAACATTTAAAAAACCTATCTCCTCCCACAAATCTCATCCGAAAAATCTGAAAATGTTTACGAGGCTTCCTTTTTACGCGATCTGTAAAGTGATTAATGTTTTTTTCTATTCTCAAAATATTGACGGAGATATCATCAAAAATGTCACTAAAAGCAGCGAAAAATAGCCCATAGGGTAGAGAGTGGCCTTAAAGTGTTTGCTGTTGTGTTTAATCCACCTCGGCATGGCAGTGACTGTTAAATATCTTTTTATTAGGGTACTAAACTCTGGATTATAATGGAGTATCTTGGAGGAGGTTCAGCATTGGATTTGGTAAGTTATTAATTTGTTCATTATAAGACAGCATTTAGTATCAGTATCAATGCAATCAAAAATTTGAGTACTGGTGATTAGAAACCTGAGATAATACTCTGACTTTTTGACACAAATCTTGAGGGCCATTCCATGTAATATCCACACCCCTCTATGGATGAGGTCCATTTCCACTATATACTCTCAGAAATTCCTGTTTTCATTGGGTTCAGAAATGTATATGGATGAAGTGTTTTGTTGGTGTAACCCTTAACCCTTTCACTCCCAGTTCAATTATTAAAATCTCCCAACTTGAGGCCATATGTTTCATTAAATAAGTTTGAGAGAATTTCATTTTTAATCTTTGAACAGTAGTTTGAATTTTTTGATCAGTTCTCATTTTCTCATTACAAAATGCCTTGTTTTGCATTTGTTATATGAGGAGAAATTGAATGTCGATAGCTGATTGGGTGTGAAAGGGTCGAGATCAGTAATTTTCACCTAGGAACAGTAGCTGTGAGTAAAGCAAATTTTAGGTAGATAAAGAAAATTTTCCAAGATACCCTTAAGATAAAAAAAGAGATTTCACTTTCTACCCTTCAGAAAACAAATCAAACATTGAACCCTCCTCAGATATTCTTAAGTAACCATAAACCTTCAGGAAAACCCATCCATTGGGGGTGTGGATATTAAATGGAATGGGCCTGAATGGATTACAGTTTCTAATTGTAGTTTGACTTGTGTGGTATCCATGAGTTGTTTCATTGAGACTTTTGCTTGTTCCATTCAACAGATGAAAGGAGGTGCTTTTGAGGAAACCTACATAGCAACTATTCTTAGAGAAGTTTTAAAAGGACTTGATTATCTACACTCTGAAAAGAAGCTTCACCGTGATATAAAAGGTTTGATAGTATTTTGTTGTTTGATGTCATAATTGCAATGCAAACTACAGCTATCAGAATGGTTTGCTTGATTTTAAGGGAAAAGCTTTCAGACTGATTTTAAACAGCCTATGAAAGAGACTCCATATCATGCCTTTTGTCGAAACACAGATATTTCAATGCAGGTTATCTGTTATTAACAGTATTCTTTACTGTGGATTCCAGGTTTCATGCCTATGGAATCTGGGTTTCACAATCCAAAAGTGGCTAAATCACCTTGTATTTGAGATCCCATGGTACATAAGTGGCTGGATTTCATGCCCATAAATTAAGGACTCCAATATCCAAAGTAACTGAATTCTAGTATCCATGTCCATAAATTTGTGATTCCCATTATTTTAAAGTGGCTGGATTCTGGATTCCATTCTTAAAAGTTGTTGGATTTTGAATCCCATGCTCCAATGTTGCTGAATTCTGTGTTCCATATTACAAAGTGGATGGATTCTTGATTCCATGATACAAAGTTTTTGGATTCCTTAATCCAAAGTTGCTGAATTCTGGATTCCATAATACAAAGTGTTTGGATTCTGGAGTCCATGATACAAAGTGGCTGGATTCTGGATTCCATGATCCAAAGTAGCTGATTTGTGGATTCCATAATACAAAGTGGTTGGAGTCTGGATTCCATTATACAAAGTTGTTGGATTCAGGATTCCATGATACAAAGTGGTTGGATTCTGGATTCCATGATCCAGAGGAGCTGAATTCTGGATTCCCTGCCCATGAATTCTGGATTCTACAGTCCAAAAGTGGCCAGATTCTAATATTTATATTCCCAAATTCTGGATTCCACTTCCCAAAAGTGACTGGATTTCTGATTCCAAGGACTGATTCCGGGTTCCAAACGTCCTGGATTCTACAGGCTAAAATTTTCTAGATTTACTTAAATGCAGTAGTATTCGTCTAAAGTGTGCTTGCCAAGTAAAAAAGAAATAAAAAATGCACCTTTTGTAGCTGAAGTTTGGGATAATTTGGATTATAAGTCAGGATATTTTTGAAGTGGCATTTAAGTTAATTACATTGTAAAGAGGTTTAAAAGTGTTTAATACAATGGTTACTGCCTGAAATACAGGTATTAATAATAATGATTAATTTAAACTTTGTTTATTTCTTTATTTATCTATTTTTAGCTGCCAATGTATTACTATCAGAAAGTGGGGATGTAAAACTTGCTGACTTTGGAGTTGCAGGCCAGCTTACTGATACATTAAACAAGAGAAATACATTTGTGGGGACTCCATTTTGGATGGCACCAGAAGTAATAAAACAGTCAGCATATGATTCAAAGGTTTATTTATATTGTATATTTTTTATGTAACGTGGGTTTCCCAGAAAATGGTAATATTTTGTAAATATCTTTTTAACCAATAAAGACAAGCTGATAAAAACAAAATTGGGTTCAATTAAGTAGTTACAAGTTTTTTCGATTTTTACTGGGCTACCTGTGGTAAGTGGAGTTATAAAATAGATTTGTTTTTTGTGTTTTTGGCACCCAGACAAAATTTGTATCCCACATTTCCAGTTAGATTCTGGATTACACGATCCAAAAGTGCCTAGATTCTGATATCCATGTCTGTGGATTTCGAATTACACAGAATAAATCTCCATGCCATTGAAGACAGCACCAGGGTATTCAGACTATAGTCTTGGCTTATTGTATGTAGCTTTTGACATAAATTCATCTGTTTTTGTGTTTAGGCAGACATCTGGTCATTAGGGATCACAGCCATTGAGTTAGCCAAGGGTGAACCTCCAAACTCAGACCTTCACCCCATGAGAGTGTTATTTCTTATTCCAAAGAATAATCCACCAGAGTTAAGTGGAAACTTCAGCAAGGCATTTAAAGAGTTTGTGGCAATGTGTCTAAATAAGGACCCTAATGATGTAAGTTCTAATAAATAATTGTTGGTTGGCTACTAAATTATTTTCAGTTGCAATCAAAAACCTGAAAAGACCATTGAAGTACTAAACTTTTATTTTTACAAGCCGCCTTGACAAGTTTAAAGTTGCAAAATAAACCACAGCTCTTCAAAGTTATTTCTGTGCAGAGTGCTATTAAACGCAAACAAATTTGTTAAATTCTCCCAGTTCCAATGTATAAAACAAAACATTTTTTGTTGTGCTAAAGTGATTTGCTTTTGATTGACCAACTTTTTAGTCCAGCAGACTGTAGTCCAGAGATGTATCCAGGTTTTTAAATTTGGGGGCTCTCTGGACCCCTTCCTAAAAAACTTGGGGGTCCAGGCAAAATTTTGGGGGTCCAGCTTATTAATGCTCAGCTAGAATAATTAATATCCAATGAGGCCTTGAGGGTTGTGTGGGTTGGGAAACACTAAGAAATATGCAAGTTGCTGACTAACTACAGAACAGAGCGACTGAACAATTAAGTGATGAGAAAATATATTGGCTTTTGGGCTAAAAAGTTACAGAAAAATGGAATGTGAAAAGCCATTGAGCTAATAAAAATTGTTTTCATGAAACACAAATTTGCATATGGTGTGATGCTGTTTTTACCAGCATTTGTAATTTGCATAAAAATTTGATTTTTTTTCTGCATCCAGTCGAACCCTTTGTTCAATATTCTCTGTGTCCAACACAGACGAGTGTGTCCCAAAATGCTATAATGCACTCTGGATATATTTCTAATAGTCTGATCGGTTGATGTTCAGGGAAAGGGAATGTTTTGTTAACATTTCCATAATTCATTGATTTAACTAACATTTTTATGTAATGAAAGCAAATTGATACAGACTATGTCTTTTTATCTGCAGAGACCACAGGCCAAAGAACTTCTAAAACACAGATTTGTAAAAAATATGGCAAAAAAGAATTCATTTCTAGTAGAGTTAATAGACAGATACAAAAGATGGAAAGCAAGCAATAAGAATGACGATGATGACAGTAGCTCTGACGATAGTACTGGGTACGAGAATAATTTGTTTTTTAACTATGAAGACGTTTCAATTTATATAAAGTAACCCACCCACAAGTAATGAACGGAAACTATATTAAAACTTTTCATTCAAAGGTAAGTTTTCAAAGAACGAAAAAATATATTTTTCGTGATTTATTCACTTTCAAATGAGAATTTCGCACGGAGATTCAGTGACAATGTTATTTTATAAACAACAATTAAAATCCGTCGTTTCCACCGTCGTTCAAGCTTTTTAAAATTTCGCTCAGTTCCGCGTCCTACAGATAAAACATGAGCATGGAAATCTTTACAAAACAAATATTAAAAGTTTTGACTGGAAGAAACGGACTCTTAATATTCCCAACGAATTCTCAAATAAATTCCTCGCCAAACCACGCGGCTTTAACAAAAACAACCTACAAGTACAATTTTTCGCTACTTACGTAAATACGAATAAAAACATTTAAACTTTGTTGGAACACACAAAATTGCTCAAGATTAAAATAAAGGCAATGAAAAACCACGATT
>JAOTRI020110135.1:0-13106 GCA_028564885.2 Zoanthus sanctaehelenae | reverse complement strand
TCTATATAACATTGTCCGGCTGCGTTGCCAGCGTGGTTGGTCCTTGTGGTGTAGTGGTTAACACGTTGGACTAGTAACCGAAGATGTGGGGTTTGAATCCTGCCAAGGGCTATATATGATATTTTTCTCTTATTTCTTTCTATCCCATCTTCATTTCTTTTCTAGTTCTAAACATGGTAGTTCTGTTTGTAGAGTTAATAAAATTTACTCCCGATGCAATGTTCAAAAGTTGGTCTACTTTGCCCTGTGTCAAGCAAAATTTCAAGGAGCAATATCTCCAGTAACAAAAGGTTCACGATTCTTTAAGAATACCGTTTGGAATTTCAAAGAGAAGAATGTAAAAACCAAAATAACAGTTAAATTCCTTATCCTGTTTGGTTGAAAATAAAAGCTAAGGTCACTAATAACTGTCTTTCGTTTAATAATATCACAATCAAAGGCCTCCTCGTGATTCGTCTCATTCGTGGATTTAGTCATTTACTTTTTTCGAATAAAATGTTAACTGGTCCATTCTTTTTGTTAATTAAAAGTAGTAGTTTTGATGTTAAAAAATCGTTGTTAAAAATATTTGTTTAAGGTGTAGAAACTTTTGACAGTGAAGCAGAAAGTTCTGGTAATGGCAGCAATGGTTTTCGGAGAGTGTCACCACAGAAACAATCGAACGTGTTGTCAAACAGCTCTGCTGTTGGAAGATGGGACTTCATCATGCCTCCAGAAGGAGCTCAATCTGTTGCACAAGCCGCGCCAGTGGCCAACTACCGCCTCCAGCGTCGCAAACTCAGGAAGCAAATAATGCATCACCAGAAACAGCTGTTTGAGTTGCAACAACAGCAGCAAAAGCAGAAGAAACTGTTAATGGGTCAGGGAAGCAGTGGACAACCAGTGGAGGTGCAACAGTATCAGCAAGCTCAACTCAAGCAAACGATGAAGGAAAAAGCACTAAAGGTTTGTCAAGCTTGAATTTGTTGAGCCAGCTTCATCACCATCATCAGTCCAATTTTGTTTCAGCTTTATTCTCGTAAATGGGGGTGGCCGGATATACCCCACTCTGGCAGCAATCTCTCCAACTCCCACTCTCCACGTTGCTCGATTCATTGCATGCTCTTTTTTCAAGCCAACACTCTTGCTCTCCTTCTCCACTTACATTTTCCATGTCTTCCTCGGTCGTCCTCGCTTCCTCTTTTCCTTCACTTCAAACTTCAATGTTTTTCTCAAAACATGCCAATCATCCCTCCTTAACACATGCCCATACCATCTCACTCCATTTGCTTTTGCCATCTGAACCACTGTTTCCTTCAGTCCCAACATCTCCATTAGGTCCCCAGTCTTCTTTTTCTCTTTTTCTCTCTCGGCTCTTGAATCGGCCAAAACCGGCCAGTAAAAAATGTTGCGTTTTTCCTGAACTTGCAAAAACATGCCAACCAAAGCTGGCTCCAATTTTTTCCTTCTCATCTTCCCCCTCTAGTCTTTCATTTGTTCCCATTGTTGTTTTCTTGTAGAACAATAAATAGTCTAACTAACTGAGCAAATGATTTTCTTAACACGAGGAAGATAATGAGAGTTAAATTTGACTTTGTTTGTGATCGTAAATTCAAGATTTGCGGTGGCACACGCTGCGCTGGTTGATGCAAATTATGTTAGAGTTAAAGGGAAAACGCTCTAGATACTGACCAATTTTCAATTAAAATCAATTGAAAGTTTATTCTTAGAATGGACAAGGAAATTTAGCCCGAGTCGAAAAGAAAGGAGAAGAAACAGCAAAATTAAACCTCAAAGATATAAAATGACTTCTGTTTGAAAGTATCAATATTATTTTGCAGTTTGGTCAATTGATGTCAGAATTTCAAGGTGAACTTCAACTATATATTAAAATGTATTTATTTAAGAAGGCTTCCTCCATCTTTGGGAAAAAAGATAAAATGTTTTAAGCAACCAGGGACCAAGAAGCCTCACAAGTCTATTTACCCCTAGAGGCACACAAACACCAAAATACCCTTTCCGAGGTGTATCTTTAGCTGTTTGCCTACATTGGCCTCGTACAATTAGCTTAAAAAAGAGCTTTAGTTATATGGTGCACTTACATGGAATTCCATACCAGCTGATATCAGCTACACAGTTTGAGAGAAAAATCGCTGCTTGTTATAATAAACAAATGTAAATAATTGTTAGTTTATGCTGTTTTTATATGATACCATTGAAGTTTTGTTGCATGTTCACGCCCATTGTTGAAACCAGCTTCGCCTTTCGTTGTAAGCATGTTTTAAATAAAGTTATCTATTTTTCTGTCTATACCAGTCATCTGACATCATATAAACATCAGTGTTCATAAATTCTACTTTAAATGGCCAAGAGTAATACATGACCGATCATTTTTTGCCGTGGGCAGTCATTTGTTTTTCTTAATAAAAAAAGAATTATTTGCAGCCCTAATTTAAAATGTTAGCTAACTGTGTTTACGTACTAAAATGCACGTTAGTAATAAACAAAAAGATAATTTTCTGGAATTTCAAATATTAGTTTTGAAGAGTTATTGAAACCATTATTGAAGTTGGTCACATTGGATTTCAGTTAACGGAGGGTGGGGCCCAGTACCAAATGCAGGACTGTAAAAACTGGAGGCTCCTCCCCCCCTCTCTTTCTGCTCAGGGTTGGGTCTTCCATCCTTTCCTTTATTCCCATCCTGGATGAATGACTTTCACTTTCATCTTAAGATGCACGTTTTTGTTAAGAAATTTTACAATCTTCAAATCTTTTTCAATTAATAGTGAAAGTATGATCGTAATGATACATTTTCTCTTAATAGTGTTCGTTATAAGTACACTAAAGTGAGTGTCAACTAACTTTCAGCACATCAAGGATCTTGTCAAGCTACGCCAGCAGCAGTTTGGTGCTCCACTTACTTCCAACAACATTAGTAAATCAAGCCATGAGAGCATTACTACTCCGCCCAGTAAAGATATAACACAAATCACGCCAGAGTTTCATGTCAAAATTTCTGCTTCTCAGACCTTGCCTGTAATGAGGAAACTTGTCGGACTTTTGCTCAAAATGGATTCAACTTGCACAGTGGACCTATTTCTCATTGCTTGTAAAGTTAGTAGAGGAAAAACGTTTCTTCATCTGTTTTTTGTACTTGTATCATCTAAGTTTAACGAAATTTAGATAACGCTTATGCCTTTTGCAAAAATGTCGGTACATTGCAGTGAGCATTTGCATGATTTATTTTGTTGTAGCCTTCTTTGTTGTTTAGACTATGTTCCTATAGGCCCTAGAATGACTTGAGATACCTCAAGTTAGCCAATATCAAAAATGCCACTTTACTCTTTGTTTTTTCGGAAAATCTTTGCATAAACTTTGTTTCCAGTTTCTTGTATGTCCGAAAGAAAATATAAACAATCCCTATGCAAACTTTTGGAAGGATAGTTAATGAATATTATGGTATTTTTGATATTTGTTAATTATATAACTCTTGGAAAACTTCATTCTAGTCCTGAATTCCAGGAAGGTCTTTACAAATATAGACATCGCAAGTGTACTAGTTAGTACATAACAGTTGAATAGGCAATAAGACCACTTCTTCTTTTTCTTTACTCTTGTATGAAACTGATAATGATTACTGACCACCAGCAGCAGAGCATTCTTGAATATGGAGGAAGGTATAGGTCATCTTGCACATAATATAGTGCATACAACTCTTTAACACGAATGTTTGAATACTCAAAGCTTCCAAATGGCTTTTAAGTGATTCATTGGGTAGAAACAAAACCTCTATTGTCCGTTACTATTATTTGATATGTATTATAAATAGTCATTCAGGGTTCATAGACCGAATTCAGAAATACAGTCGAAACTCGATTATCCGGACTTGTGGGGACCGTGGTAAATAATCCGGATAATCAAAAACATGAATATTAATGAGATTACAGCAAAGAAAACATCGTTTTAATTGTGAAATCTACACAGCCTGCACATGTATGTACTTACAAATAAAAACTTTCAGTTCAGGTACATTTACAAACGTCTAAATGTTCAAGCATGTTTGTTTGCTTTAAAGACTTGTAGCTTGATCGCGTTGCGAAGTCCATCATCGTCTTAGCAGTTTTAAATGCACAGGATCAGTGTCGCTCTGTGATTCCATCCATGACAAGCATTTTTTGAAACATTGTGCTACCTCTTTAGTCGATACTAGTTTCTCGTCCTCATCTTCCTTATTCGCACTTGTGATTTGGAAAAGAGTCCGGTGTTTTAACAGTCTTTTGAAAGGATTATTAGGATTTTTGTGACTTCGAGTTTCCATGATCAGAACTAATTAATATTCATGAAAAAATTGGGACCAGAGAAAAAGTCCGGATAATCGAATAGTCCGGATAATCGAGGTCCGGATAATCGAGGTTCGACTGTACTGTAAACGTATAGCACCATGGTAACTGCTGTTGGTATTTGCAGCGTTGTCATTGACATCCTTCCACTTGTGTGGGATGATATTGCATAGCACCATGTTTACTGCTGCTGGTATTTGCAACAGTCATCATTGGCATCATTCCATTTGTGGGGGACGATTGTGTAGCACTATGCTAACTGTTGTTGCTATTTGCAACCATGGTCATTGGTATCCTTCCATTTGTTGTAGCACCATGTTTACTAACTGTTGGTATTTACAACAGTCGTCACAGCCATCCTTCCAGTTTGTCATACTTGATTGGATTGTGGCCAGGCTCCATATACATGCCACAATTGCAGAGGTCTCTTACTGCTCAAGGAGCATGAAAAGCGCTCACTAACAAAACTGAACATTCAACCTACTCTCCAAGATCCCAAATAATTTATTTTAAATTTTTAAGACTATTTCATTATACAAGCATCAACTAGTCTAGAGTTTTTAATATCTTTAAAACTTCATTAAAACTATTCAGTCTTGTAAGCCAAGTAACAAAGAAAGTCAAAATTAAGCCCTTTGTAACATGCCACATACATATGCATCAGATTCAAAATTCCAAAATGAAGAGAAAAGGAGTCAGTGAGTCAAATTCAACACATAACACACTGTCCTCACCTTTTTCTGCCTGTGTTTTGCACTCACTTAACCTCTTGTACCAACTGGAAGAGTCTTTAAAACTAGAGTCACACAGCATGTCAAATGTTTCAAAATACCTGATAACAAACACATTATAGTATACAATCATGTTCACTGTATGACTGATTATAACCAATTCATTTCAAACCTCCTATATCATAATAGTATAACTCATAAATTCTATAACCAATAGAAAATGTTAATTTAACGTGCTTCATGCTTCAATAATTGAGTACAACAATCATTTATAATTAATAACTACAACAGCAACAAGCAAAACAGTGACTATCAATCTTTCCCAAAGTGAACCCAACAAAGAGGAACTCTGAATGTCAAGGAAAAATGAAACTCACTGTTTCGTTTGGGTACCCCAGTTTGTCAATAAATGTTATTGTTGGTGGAGATATTCTGAAGGTAGATAAAACTTTTTCTCAGCTTATTTATACTGTTATTTAGCTGCCAAAACATTCAAGTCGCCAGCACTTATTGACAACCCTGGGGACCAATCGTTAAGTGTTTTGACAAACTTCCCAACTAAAAAAATAGAAAATATTACTTTTAATAAATATAATGATGTCAGCTCACAAATACATTGGGAGAGTGGGAAAAAATGACAGAATTCTCCACTACACTCCTGAAAATAATTAAAAGCTGTCTTATACAATGTAAGTGAAACTGTGCAGGCCTGTCACCCCACTATAACATCAAAACACTGTTATAATTATACAAATATTTTAAAACTTATACAGTATATACTGTAGTTTGAAAAAAAATTGAAAGTTTTAAAATAATCTAAAACTATCATGATGGTAAAGAATTAAACTACAACAAAACAATATATATTCATTTGCTTCTTTGCGATTAAAGTGACTAACATTTTACAAAAAACATAAGGAGCTAATTCCAGTTAAAAAAGTTTTAAAAAATGGAAAACAAAGACAAAAAAGGACAATCCAAATGTGTTAGAGTTGAAACCCTATGAATTTTAAATGTTTTACACATTCAATGTGTGCAACCTTTCACCTACATCCATGCTTGATCTTCAGACAGTAGAAGCTTGTTGCAGGCAATATGTCTCCATACTGCATAGCTGTATAAGAAGAGTGAGATTGTTAACAATTATAAAACATTTTCACAATGAAATTTAGCTATCTATTATAATTATGTTGAACAATATTAGAATAAACATAATAGAAGCCCAAGGCACAAAAACAGAACCAATAAATAGAGATCATCATCATCATCAATCCAGTTTTGATCCAGTTTTATTCCCATAAACAAGGGTGGCCAGATTTATCCCACTCTGCCAGCAATCTCTCTCACTCCCAATCTCCACCTCACTCAATTCACTGCATCTCCTCCTCCACCAGTGACTTCCATGTCTTCCTTGGTCGTTTTCGCTTCCTCTTTTCCTTCACTTCAAACTCCAATGCCTTCCTCGATCAAAACATGGTCATCATTCCTCCTTAAGAGATACCACATATAAATGTCAGTGGCATTATCATTACCACTGCAAGAACTGCTTGGCCAGTTTTGTTTTGGGAAGCTAATTATATTATGATAAATATCTTATAGTTTTTTTTCTGAGGTCAAGTTTCTGCTGGGATTTGTTTGTAAGTTAGTTATAGTTAGCAACATAACTCAAAAAGTTATGGATGGATTTTGATGAAATTATCAGATATTGTCAAAAATGGGACATGGAAGAACTGGTTAAATTTGGATGGTGATCGGTAAGAAATCCTGAATTCTGGATCACTTTAAGTTTTTCATTAACATATAATTATATGTAGGACAGCACTGTAATAGATCACAATATGCCCGGTGCAGTGTCTGCGCTCTGAGTGCTTTTCCAGTTAATAATACTATTGAATTCAGTGGCAAAAAGGATTAATACAAAATATTTTTAGACCCTCAGTGCAGAAACAAATTAACTATTGTATAGAGAATTAAACTTCTGTGAAAGTTTTTTACATGTACATTTGGTTCGACAGCTTGCTATGTCATATCAACATGTGAGAGTAGGGATCTAACTTTAAAATAACCTGGACACTGTCACACAGGCAGATCATCATCATCATCAATCCAGTTTTGATCCGGTTTTATCCCTGTAAATGAGGGTGGCCAGATTTACCCCACTCTACCAGCAATCTCTACCACTCCCAATCTCCACCTCACTCGATTCACAGCATCCTCCCTCTTCAAACCAACACTAGTGCTCTCCTTCTCCACCTGCGATCTCCATGTAACTGGATGATGTATGATGCAGAGCTGGATAGAATCAGTGAGCCTATACCAACCAATTTGAAGGTGGGGGGACTTTTAGGGGCTGCTAAGGGCCCCCATTACCCCAAAAAATGTTTCCAGTCAACCCTGATGTTACTGACTTTATTTGGGTCATCTATTGTGATTATTTTTGTTTATAGTGTAAATAATAAAACTGAGCCTTGTTATTTGTTAATGTTTCTTTGGCTACACCTACAATCTGGGATAAAATAGTTGAGACTTTTTAAGTTTCATATATAATTTTTTAATGGCCGCCACCCCCACCCCCATACAATGTTGTTTTTCAACCAGCAAATCAAACCAACATTGAAACGAGGGAAAGGGGGGTGGGTTAGAATCTGCGATGATCGAAATTGCTCTATTAGGTGTTATAATTAGTTAAAAGTCTCAAGGTATTTTGGCTGGGATTGTAGGTCATAGTGACAAGAGTATAGGGTGCTAGATATATATATTTTTTGTTAACACTGTGCTACCTGTATTTTGTGTTAAATTATATACACCAGCTTCAGAAAATCATTCAGCCAATCATAGGACTTGACAGCCAGGCATTGTATGATGTGGTGCAAGAATACCAAGATGTATTATATTCCATGAATTTAAAAAACCCCTGATCAGGGATAGTGAGAACAGACATTCAATATCCGGTGATGTGAAACTTGGTGAAATTTCCATTCCACAGTGCAAAAATCTATGATGAACAGCCTTAACTCTAGGGACCTCAACTTTAGTACGTTCACTAAAATTTAACTCAAAATGTAAACATAACATAAATCAATATATGTTATGCATAAAAAAAGGTATTGGTTGAAAGAGGAGAATCCATCACACCAGTTCCTGATTTGTAAATCCCTACCTCCTTGGCAAGTATTGAGTGAATGTCCTTCCTTTTCCCTGGTATTCCCAAGAAGGACGTACGAGGATTTATATTGCGAAAGAGCCGGAAATAATGCTTGAAATTGTATGATAACATGGCTTAAATGATAGTTGTGATAGTAAGAGCTAGTGACGAGTGGTAAAGGCTAACTTGAAGCCATTTAATTCAGCACTAATGCACAATGGTAGCAGAAATTACTTCATAAATCGTCGATTAAAAATAAAGAACCAGTAATATTATTGGGACTTATCACCATGGCATAGCTAAACATTTTGGTTTCGTTGCTTCAAGTTAGCGCTACGACTGTACCCGGGAATATACAAATGTATGTATACTATGTGCTACTTCGTTACTTATAATTGTTTAGAAAAATATAAGTTAGTTGAAATGAAGAAAGGGGGAAAAAGTTTCTTCTCGATTTCTTTGGTTTAACTGGTCAAGATAAAAAAAATTGATATATAACAGACCTTAGTCTGGGGAATCCAGCTTTACCTTTGTTCCTCGAGTATATCGCCAGTTTGTTTAGATTCTAAAACACGAACAATGTAATAATCAATAATTGGGAAGGTTTCTATGTGTTTTATAGAACAACCGCTTCAATTGAGTTAATATGAAATGATACCTGACAAGAAACAAATAATTAAATATTAATGAAAAAAACATTCGACAAAAGGTGTAAAAAAAGAAAATCTTGCAAAAACTTACGTGAAGATTTAATTTTGGAGGCAAAGGAGCATGGATTGCTCCATAGTCAAATGGTTCTGGTCGAACCCAAAGCGTAAGAGACATTTTAACTAAGATCTTACAATATCTACATTGTGTTTACTTGTTACTTTTAAAAATTTTCCTTGCCCGCGCTACATTTTTATTTCTTTTTTGTCGCTAGGAATCATGGGTGACCGCTCATTTTCGCCTCGTTCTCACGTCGTCGCCAAGGTAGCGACACCATATTGAATCTGTCAAATTTGTGCTGTTGTTGAACTTCAGCAAAACTTAAAATTGTGTAGTTTTGCTCAAAAAAGAAGACGCAAAATGACTTTGAATTTAGAGGAATACTTTAGGACAACTTTTGAGGATAAACTTCTCGTGTATGTAATTTGTGTCTTTGTGCCAAAGACATTGGGTATGAGATTTGAATTGACGACTTTGAGATAACTAGTTGTTATAATATATTTTTCAGAAAAATGCCGGAGCGAGAAGACGACCATTTAACACCGGCAACACGTTTATTAGAAAAACGCCGAGAAATGTCTGAGGTAGAGCAGGCTTTAGCAGCGCAAAAGGAAGTAAGTGAGCATAAATTTTTGAAAAAAAAAATTAATATCTGAATTAGCAAAAACAATAACTGAATTAGCAATTAGGATAAAATTTTTGTATTGGAGCGTATTGTTGTTGAATCAGGCTTCACCCAAACCCTAAATTCTATAATTCTAATACGGAAATTATCCTGCTGTTTGACATTAGGTTAGGGTTGGTACTTTGAGGTAAATGGGAAGATACTCGTCGACAAATGTGACAAAATACCCCAAAATATATCAAAGGGTAAACATTTTCGACCCTAAAGAATACCTCATAACATAAAATATAGAATAACTTTGATTTTTCTCTGAAAACCTTAAAAAATACCAAATTACCAATTTTGACCCATGATGAGGATCCTCGTCATACCAATAAAGGGAGAACCTCCCCCCCCCCACCCTGGGTTCAGAATTTATGAAACTTTGGGGTTTCATTGTTTTTTAAAATTACTTACGAAGTCAATCAGCAAAATGCTAATAAAGATCTGTTTTGGAAAAAATCCTCACTTAGTAGAGTATAGCGGTTTGGAGTGCTTAATTGATATATTTACTCATACTCTTAGTAATATACCACACAAGTGAATAGTATTTTTCATGCACAGTGATTGGCTAGCTTGGAGGTGATTAGCCAAGACTATTCACCTCCAAAGAGCAGAAGAAAATGGCTTCCTGTTTTGTTACTCTTTGGTATGCTAGATAAAATTAATTCAGCTTGTGTGGTGTATAATATAACAATTATTATTCACCTCAGTTTTAGTAAACATGTTGGATATTTGCCTCGCTGTTTTGCAGCCTCGAAAAAATAATATCTACCACTATTCACTTCGATTTCAATAAATCTTCACTGATAATATGTATCACATTCATCTTGACAAAAGTGATTTAACACACACACAAAAAATTTAAAAAACTGATTACTGTCATGGCCAGTAAGATGAGAGTTCCAAGCTGAAAAATGTGGGCAGAGTTTTTCATATGCTATCTGATCTCTGTTATTTAATTCAAGAATCAAAAAATCAAAGTAATTCAAAAGGCTAGTGAGTTTAGTGGGTTTTACAACTCAAGCATATTTCATGTGATCAGGGCTTGAAATTAAAAAAAATTCGTGGCTGCATTTTTGTGACTAATTGCAAAAATTATTTTAGTCGCAAAATTTAAAAATTTGAAAAGTGGTGGCAATGTAGCAACTTCTGGTACATAAGTTTTGTTTTATTAACTGTCGGTGATGAAGATTGGTTGCAAAATTGCGACTGCTGTTGAATGTTTAGTTGCAAGCGAAAAAAGTTAGTTGCAACTGCAACTGTATCGGTTGCAATTTTGAGCCCTAGAAATACAAAATGAGGAACCAATGATGACAAATATTTTCATCTCTTGTTGTTTCATAAATACTAAACAATCCTGATATTCTTTGATACCCAAATTACTGTAGCATTGTCAGTCATCTATTTTTCAATGTTTTCTTTCTTGGAATATCTCAAGGAGAAGGCAATTTTGAGTATCCCTCTAAAACATGGTTACCATGGCAATAAACCCCTTACCTTGCCAATGAAACTTACTTTAAAATGTTGGCAATAAAAGTAAAGTTTTAAAACTTCAGTTTCTAACTCCCAGTAGTGTTCGAGTTATCCATAAAAATGGGCCCTTTTGGGGATCAAGTTAATTATGTAAGTTCCCACCCTTTCCAAGTGACATAGGATTAAACTATACAGTAAGTAAACATTTCTAATATAACAGAAGATATGTTTATTGGGTTTTTTTCCAAAGGAATTTCAAATGAAAATGGAAAGTCTTCAGCAGAGGAGAGAAGAATTAGAAAGAAAGGAATATCAACTTAAAGAATCTTTGCTTAAGTTTGACAAGTTTTTAAAGGTAAGAAACATAATATATAAGAAGGAACTTAAGTGTATCAAGTGTCAAACGGGAGAATGAGCACACTAAACTGTCGTTTTTTAATATATATACTGATACATAATGCTGTCATTTAAAAGGGTTATGTCCATACACACCTGCTGGGAGTGATAAAGATACAGTCTTTAGTTAGTAATCTTTGGACTGCAAGATGACTTGACACCTAAATATAGAAAGAGAAAATTTATTACAACACTATATATTATTTTTATTTGAAGAACTAAAAAAGTTAAAAAATGGAGGAATGGGGGAGCCAAGTGGCCTTCTGAGATCAATATTGTACAATAAATGGATATCTGAACAGACTATATATAATGCTGCTAAAAAAAATGGCAAAACAGTTACTGTTCATCAGCAGAATGCTAAATTGTGTGCTATTCTACAATTGTTCTCACTAATGCCTGATGATGCTGTAGCTTTAAATAATGAAAAATTGTGAAATTGTTATTTTCTCATGATTGCATTTTCTATTTTCATTTCTCTATTCTTGATTCATGCAGGGTTTTCAGTATATAAAAAAGTAGTAGGAAGGAAATTGGAAGTAGCTTAGAGCTTTAGGTGTGATGTCTCAAATCAACAACATTCACGCTATAAACTAAGGTTTTTACCAGAAGTGTCCACTATAAGTGCAAACAATTAACATAGCCCTCTACTTTTGGAAACCCTGTTCATGAATGAAATTGCTTAGCATTCATTCTGTAATTTTTACAATTGGTGTATACCAAATGCTTTTGGCCTGGATATCCCACTTCATTTGACTTTCCTGATCATAAGATCACTGTCATCTTTCAGTAGGAGATCTATAGAGCCACAATATAAAAGCACTGTCATAACTTGTTTAACAGGAAAACGATTCCAAAAGAGCAAGAGCTTTAAAGAAAGCCTCAGAGGAGAAAGATATGAAGAGACAAAAGGAGAAGGAAATAGCAAGGTAAAACTATGACTGTTCAACTCATAGGTAACAACTAACATAAATGTATTTATCAAGTCATTTAGGAAAACAATTAAGTTATAAGCTATTTTTCAAGGCTCAACCCAAATTTTACAAGTTTCTACATGATTGAGTGGCTAGTTATGACAGCTTAGATGTTAACCCTTTCAGTCCCAGATGAATTATTAAATTCTCCAAACTTGAGCCCATACTTTTCATTGAACACAACTGAGAGAATTTCACTTTTAATCTTCTGTAGTTTGCTTTGTTTGATCAATTCTCTTTTTCTCATTACTAAGTGTCTTATTTTGTACTTGTTATGTAAGGAGAAGTTGAGTGTTGATAACTGATTGTGAGTGAAAGTGTTAATGGTCTTTTTTTCTACTAGCCAATTACTGTAGTTTATGATATGCCCAGTACCTTTGAGAAAAAAATGGAAACCACTTCAGCCAATTTCATTTTTTACTAGCTAGGTGACCTGTCTCTTTAGGTGTCTTCCTAACATCTATTCTGTGTACTCATTCTTAATCTTATTTTTTTCTATAAATTGAAACTTTTTGTTAAAATTTACTACCAGTGTCAAATATGTTTTATAGGAATTTACCAAGTTGTTCAAAATGCAGGGTTCAAAATGGCTGCCGGTGATGGCCAGCAGATTTTAGATCTTGCCGGCGATTTTCGTTTCCACAACACAGTTGTCTTGTACGGGTTACTTATATTTATAGCGTTTTGCAAACA
>JAOTRI020110124.1:0-13107 GCA_028564885.2 Zoanthus sanctaehelenae | reverse complement strand
GTGTGAATTGTTTTTGCATACCAGAGTGCTCAAACTCAAACGAGTGGGCTATGCAAAATGCAAAACGGTATAAGTCAAGGACAACAAAAACGATTTCACAATCCCAAAATTAAGAGTGCTCAACAAAACAAAATCTTACTGAAGGCAATACGTTGTTGAGGAGCGAAATATATATATATATGTATATATGTGGGAATACCGAATAAAATATTGTTGTATTGTTTTCTATATTGAATTTTACCTAAATTCTGTTTTGTTTTGCCAGGAGTGTGTTTCCTTCTGCCCAGCTCAGACGTGTTCAGTCCAGTTCTCAGCTACAGTATGCTATACAAGGAATATGTCGCAGGTCCAACCCCTTGCCAGTTAAGAGCAAACTGGATCCACCTGATACAACGTCCACACCTTCCCAGCAAATTCATGGTTCAGCACTGCAGAGGGGATTTTCAAGCTCGCAGAACATTTCTGTATGTCATAGCCGTTGCTCTACCTATATTTATTACAATTTGGGCTTGCCCCTGCTGTTATCAACATTTTTTCTTTGTCATGTTGTTGTCGCTTCATTTATAGATGTTACCTTGTTCATCATAGCTATCCCGCCACTGCAGTTATTTACAGTTATACTTTATTGCCCTTGGCCGTATTAATCGTGCCTTGTCTTTTATTCAGTTTCAATTATCAATTCATTTCTAGTGCTATAGTTCTTCTTGCGTTGTACAAAGCTACCCCACAACCATTGTCAATTGTAATTATGATTTCACTGTGGCCTTGTTGAAGTTTTTAAAGCTGCGGCCCTTCATCTTTAACAGTTTACACAATTATCATCATAGCTTTGTTGCACAAAATTTGTGTTTACAACCTAAATTATTGCTCGTTTAGTTTGTTTAGCTTCGAGTCTTCATGTGCTGTTGATTAACAGGTACCAAACAGAACACCCACACCACCAACTCCGTCCCAGCAGCAGACATGGAGTCAGAGTGGACAGCCACAAAACCAGACGAGATCAACTGTAGCAAACCTTTCCATGTCTCACACACATGTTCAGAGACCAGCTTCACCAGTAACAGTTACCAAAACGTATCAGAGACCTCCTACATCATCTGCACTTCAGCAAGGTTAGATTTTAATTTCCTTATTCAGATAATTATAAAATTTAAAATTAAAGTTAAAAAAAAATGTCCCCAGCTCATAATCGGTTCTTTTTCAATTTCTTTTTAACCCTTAAACTCCTAAACCTGCCAAAACTGGCCTTAACATATGATACCGAGTTAAAAAAGTTAAATCTTTTATAAACAAAGAAACCATGTATCGACTTTGGTTTCAAATCAAATGTTAGTAGTTTCTTTAAGTTTGCAAAGCCAGTGATGCAAGAATAAACTGTCATTTCTGCAGAAAGTCCTTAGTTGAAGTGCAAAAATTGAAAATATACCGTTTTGCGTCGATTTTGGAACGAAAAAGTCAACGATGTTTGGCCTTGAATTTTTTGATGAAATTCTCATTCCCAGAAAAACAAAACAACTTTCCTAACAAAATGCAGACCTAGTTCTGGAATATAGAATAGTTTTTAGCATTTTTTTCAGTTTACGGGTTAAGCTACAGCCGTGTCTTTGCACGACCCATATGCATTCTTCGTAGCCCGAAAAGTTTGGCGAGGGCAGACAGCGTTTCCTGCAGTAAACAAAATTTTATGCCTGCAGTATTCTTCAGTCGTCAAAACTTCCAAAAAATGCATTGGCTGCTCAGTAAATTTGCCTCTCTTCGAGCTTGAAAGCCAACTTCTTTTGGCGCCTGTGGAAACCCATCGAGTGGAAATATGACATAAAAATCGCTAAAAAGTGTGACACCTCGCTGGTTTCTTTCAGCAAGTAAGCTCAAATGCACCCTTTAAGCTTCATGATGCTATCCAGTAGTGAAGAGAGGCAATAAAGGCTCGAAAATGAGAGCGGCTACAGCAGCTACAAGACAATTTAACGACGCCATCACCATAAACTGAAAACACGATCCCTGGGGACTACACAACGTGGGATGTTTCCATGGCAATGCCTTATATGGATTAGAGAAAACCAATTGATTGTTTTCATACAAAAAATCGTTCAAAATGGTAAAATCTCCCAGTAGTCAAAGGGTTAAAGTGTTTTTATGTTGCCTACTAAATTTCTAATCGCTGTTTATTATGAGCAAACACTCATTTCAACCAAGTTTTAGGTTTAACTTGCAGAATGTGAAAACCTTTCGTAACAAAGTGATAAATTTATATACATGCTTATTCTAGTTAAAGTTCTAGAAAAAAGGTTAAATAGTTGGGAGCTTAAACCTATGATTCCATCCCTTTCTTGCATAAATTGTTACAGTAACTAACTTGTTAGTCCGAGGATTGAGTTAAATAAAAGCACTTGTTAGTATTGTAGTTCGTCCCTTTAAACCAACTTATGATTCTACTTTTTTAGCGTCTTTCATAATTATTTTCAGGGCAAAGACCAGGGCTTCTTGGGCAAGCAATGCAGAGGCCACAAAATGTTTTGAATGCCCAGCAGTCAAACCAGTTACAAGGATTAGGACAAGTAGGTTTGGATTCGCGGCAATCACAAGTACAACAGAAAAGACTGATTCAATCTCCACATTTAGGTTCCCCACAACAGAAAATACAAGGTGGTAATGTACCTCAGACACCTTGCAACACTGGAAACATTCAAAGGCCGGCGGCTGCTGAACAGGCTTCATTGCAGCAGCAACAACCACAACAGCAGCAACAACCACAACAGCAGCAACAGACATTCAGGCAGCAACAGGAGCAGCTGTACAGGCAACGACAACAGCAATTGCAACAGATGCGGCAGCAAATGCACTCTGACAGTCAGGCTGCTATGCTAAGGCGTTCAAGTCGTGGACAGACGCCTCCCTCAGTGCTTCCTTCTCAAACACTCCCCAGACCACAACAAATGAGTAGTCAGACTCAATCCACCAGGCCACCACAACCCGTTATTCAACAGCAACTCCATGGAGTACAACATATACCCCACCAGACTAATCAATTTGTATTACAGCAGCCACAGCTCTCCATCAGACCAAGTAATGGTCTTTCGCATTCGTCACCTAAGACCACAACGACATCCACTTATAGGGTTCCTTTGGTATCAGGAGCAACAAACAAGGTGTCACAGTCACCAACACTAACGCAGGCAGCTCAGCAGTCGCCAGTTGCATTACCTGTACATTCACAAGTGCCATCTAGCCAAAGACAATTGCCACTTATTGCCAAAAAGCCTGACCAGGAGAGTCAAATGCAACCATCACTCGGCATTCCTGTCAACTCTCAGATTCAGCCTCAAGTACGGAGTAACGTTCAGGTCACCCAGACACAAAGACGTTTATTACCATCACCTCAAGTCTCTACTACACCAAGTCATCCCCAGTCAAGAGAACAACGGACTGTTCAAGGCTCTCTGCAGTTATCTGTGGGTGGAGTCCCTACAGTTCAGCAAATAATTCGCGTTAACTCTCGACAAAGCAAAGCCCAAGCAACACAAAACTTTGTCAGGTTAGTTTTTCAATTGTATAAAATATTTTGGATAACAGGTGCAGCTTGGTTTGTCAACTAGTAAGTTTTCATGGCGCAGACGAGCATTAGTATTGATTGTCTCTTAGTCTATCTGTAATACTTTACTGTTTCATCAAAAATATAAAAACTATTCATACGAGATATGAAATTATTTGTTTCTCTTTTTTTAAAGTGCTTTTGAAATGAAAATTTGTTTTCGCATTTCTATATCAGAGTTCACACGGTCATAAAAAGTCATGAAAAGTCATAGAATTTGAAAATTCATTTTCCAGGCCTGGAAAAGTCATGGAATTTGGGAAAAAATGGCAAAGGTCATGGAAAAGTCATGGAATTTTGTTTTTTCCCTGAGCTATGGTTTTTGCCAAATAGAATATTAATATAATAGAGCTCAACTGCACTGAGATGAAATGATGAAATTACATTAACTAAATTAACAAACGTAATGTTTTGCTCTAAATTAGGAATGTTATACCCGTCTTTCAATGTACAGAAGACGTAATTGGTATATAAAGTTGAGGAAAAGTGCGAGGAGCCCGTTTTTAGGAGTAGATTCTTGATGTTTCTGAGTCATGGAAAATGGCATTTGGTCTTGAAAAAGTCATGGAAAAGTCATGGAATTCCACTTCTCATTTTCAGTGTGAACCCTGTATATCTTTTAGTATCTTTATTTGGAGATCACAAATGAAATTTCGTAAAATTTTCTGTAAAGCAGTTTTTTGCTTTCAAAAGGCCTGTAATTAATGACTCGGAGCCTGTTGAGAAATTTAGCCTTGATGACGTAGTCAGCTGTTCCACAGCTCCTGTCATGTTACTTGTGTGCAAAGGGAAAGTTCGCGGAATATCAGAAGAATTACAGATTTGTGATCATATGGCAAAATTTTGTCTTGGGCAAGCTTTTCTTTTTGTAGTCATTACTACTCAGACGTCTTCAGCACAAAATCAATGAATGGGAACAAATCCGATCCAATTATTTCTCTAGTGCACATAAATACCCTGTGTTCCGGTTTTATTGGAATAGTTTGCTTTGATTGTTGTACACTCTTTTTTTATAAGAACCTTTTTTATAAGAACCTTTTTTATAAGAACCTTTTTTGTAAGAACCTTTTTTATAAAAACCTTTTTATAAGAACCTTTTTTATAAGAACATGAGGCTGAAAATCGTTAACAATTTAAGAAAATAAAATAAAAGGTGAAGAACATTTATTTATGATGAAACAATTCATACAGTGTTATTACAAAATTTGCTTAGGCATCTTGATTATAAAGGTTTGCATATAACAATTTTGCATCACATGTTTTTCATTTACCAAACTACAGTTCTCCGGTATAGTTCTGTGGACAAACTGGCAAGAAGTTCAGTACAAAGTACATGTACAAATCAATTTATACAGAAATGTACCACATATACTTATAAGTATTATTTGTATTGTCTAAAATCAGTAAAGATATTTCAAGAACATGACAGAACATTTGAGGCCAATAGCCAAAAATATTTAAGAACGTTCAGCCTAAGTCGAAATATTCGACGTTCTTATAAAAAAAAGAGTGCAACAGAGAAGCAATAATTTTGTTCGCCATTCATCGTTTTCTTACTAGCTATGACAGCCTGTCCAGCAGGAACCAACGACTACGTCGTTTCCCATACAATTATAAACCAGGCTTTTGGCCTGGTTTGAAATTTTCTACTCACCAAAATCAGATATTTGGGATTAAGAGGGTAAAGTAAAGAATGATATTGAACAAATTCATTTTTCATTTCATTGGCACTTTAAATTGAAAAATAATAAGCTTGTAAAAGAAAATATTCTTGTTCTTTGTGCAAGTTTGTTTTCCGTTATTAACGAGAAAAATCAAATATTTTATCCCAGAGTTTATGAAATCTTGTATTTTATACCTCTATGAACAATCTCATAATTCAATGCAACCTCTAAACTTTTCCTCTAAACATTTCCGGTAAAGATGGATGTTTTCTTCAGATATTTTATTGTTAGAAATTGTAGGCTTTAATAAATTAATATTTCTACGTCATTCTTCTGTTTGATATTTCATAGAAAATCTTAACTTCAATTGAAAGTGTTTTCTTTTCTTGCTCTAGTTGCTCGAACACTCCAAAAACCAACAGTGCAGCTTCAGGTGGTGGGGTTGTCCTTGTGGCTAGAGAAGAGCGAGCAGAAGATGTTGTGACGTCGGACCTTATGAAAGAAGCCAAAGAAGCACGAATCGTGATGGTAGAAAACGTTCGATTAGCTGGTAGTGAACCTGGTATAATAAAAGCCAGATTGGAGAGCGATGATGCGAAACCTCAGTTACACGAAATCGCAAGACCTGTTGGAAATGCAAGTTATTCTGTCTCCTCTGGGGGTTTAAATGGCCCAGCACACTGTAAAGAACATCAAAGGAGCATTAATGTTTCTAACTTTAATTCTAGTGTTACTGTGGATAATTCTAACAAAAGTAATAAGAACTGTCAGCCAACAAGTTTGAACACCAATTCAGTTGGGTTAGGACTGGTTGTAGATAATACTACGAAGAAGGAAAGACATTCAAGTAGTGAGCAATATGCTCCGAGTCCTACAAAAAAACCAAGGCTGGATACTAAATTACCTTCATTGGATAGTGACATTTTGGACTCACCAACTGACATTCGACGTTCAGACAGTCCTTCGTCACTTGTTAATGGTGATATCCGACTTGATTCCAAAAATAGGTTTATGGACAAACTGTTAGGGAAGGATCTTCATCTACCACTAAATGGAGTTTGTGGCATTGATGCATCTGATCTTGATGTAGGTATTAGTTCAGAAGAGGATCCACTTAGCAGTCGTAAATCATCGCCTGATATTTTTGACAGTTGCAACAATTCTGACTTTGATCAATTTCTTGAAGATAATGCACTCTTTGGTGATGTTTTAACTGGTGACTTAAGAGTTGATTCTGATAGCTCTACAAAGACAGAAATTTCTCTTGAACAATCTAACAGTCTGTCAATGCAGGAAAACGGTCTTAAAAATTCTACACCCGTATCAGAAACCACTCGAACAGCTAATCCTTTTATGGACTGTACAAAGTCAGCAGGATTACCAATACAGAATTCAATGACGTGTGACAAAGAACGGATCGCATCAGGCTCAGAAAACAGGACAATAAGTCAAAACTATACAGAAATACTACCAATCAGCAGATTTGATATGCCTCAACAAAATCTAGTCAATCAGGCTCAGCGGATGCCCAACACAGTATCGGCCAATCCTGCCATAAACAACCAATTAATTGGAGATAATGTTAGAAATACTACACCCTTCAATTCTCTTCAAGAACCTTCTTCAAGCGTACTAGCTGCAAATGTCCCCCCTTACTTTGATAATAGAACTAAAGGAGTTGCAACACCTGGGGCTTTAGTTTCTGAGCCGTCAATGCCACATGGTCAGCAGCAAAGCACACCTCCTTCACCTATGTCGCCAGTTGTCAAGTCGGGGATAGCGGTATCTAATAGTAGCTCACCCAAACTGAATCCCTTTACTTCGACTGTTCCAAGCCCTGTGATAGAGACTTGCAAACCATACCGATGCCTTTGGGATGTGTGTTTAAGGTAGGAAACTATGTAAAGTTGTTGGTTACTTACAAAAATAAGTAAAACTCACAAACTAGTCTTTCTACTCCATATTCCAGCCCAAAACAAAACATAGAAAGTAGAAAACAGTAACATGTTTTGCAAAAGCACGTCCCCTGTTCTTCTAAAACAGTTTATCGCTAAGACATTTGTATTTTCAACTCTCTGCTGTGTTTTGTATTAGTGCCACTGTAATAGAAAAGTTAAGTCTGTGTTTTGGTTAACTATTATTACAGTCTCTTAACAGAGAAAACACAATATTTGGGTAATGAGATTTAAGTTGAGGTTCCTTAACGTTGTTAATCCTTCAATCTCTAAACTCGACATATGTCATGTGCTAAATTATCATATATTTATTATATAAGTAGTTTGGTAGAATTTGGTTTTTGCCCATTTTTTCTCATCATTAGATGTATCGTATTGTATGAGGTATTTGGTTGACTTGAAATGCTGATAAAATACCACGGATTGATAAAGTTAATACTAGTTTTGTCACAGTAGCTGAGCGATACCAAGAATATTAGTCCTGTCGGCCTCGCAATTCAGTTTCGTGGACTATATGGACCTAGGTTATTGTTGCGTAATCTATGGGGGAGTCAGGTTGGCATAGTGGTCGGGATCGATTCCTGGGCTCTGCATGTGGGCTGAGATCTTCATCTAACTCCGAGGGTTTTTCTCTACTATCTCTGGCTTTCCTCCCTCAGCAATGTCCACTTTCAACCCAAGCTCTGAGCCGTTGAGCAAATAAATATTAGCCTCCGGTTAGGAAGAATGGGCAACCTCTTCATTCGAAATTGACGTTAAATTCGTATTTGAACCTTATAAGTTATGAACACTTAGGTCAATCGTCCGTGGGACTTAGTTGTTAATTTTTCTCCTGTCTTTGTACTGTTCAACTTTTATTCCATTGCTATACATTACATTTTGTTATATATACTGCAGTTCCTTTGATTCAAGCAAGCAACTCTTATCGCATATGGTGAGTGAACATGTACCTGTCAATTCACTATTAATGGCATGTCAGTGGCAAGGATGCACCCCCGTCAGACGATCAAGATCATCGTTAATATTTCACTTGCAGGTAGGATGGAATAAACACTGAGATATACATTGTAGACATTCTTAGCAGCAGCTGTGTGATTTTAATTGCATCTCGGGTTTCTCTACACTTATCAGTGCTAAATTACTATACTATACAAATCAATGAAAGAGAAAGAAGTCTAGCGACATAATAGAATATCAGCATTAAATGAAACGTCCCAGTCTAAAGAACGTTGATCTTCAAATATAATGTTAATATCTTCAGCTTGCATTATATTCAATTTCTTGGTCGGCAGCGTATCTGAATAGAGTTGAAAGTTGTTTTCGTTTTGAATATTGCCTTAGCTTTTAACACCGACGTGTTGGCTCAGTTTTTGGTAAGATCTCTGCTTTCCAACTACAAGGTCCCAAGGTCGATCCCGGCTTTTTGCCGCCTTAGCGAACTCAGCTTTCCATCCTTCCGGGGTTGGGAAATGAGTACCAGCGTCTGCTGGGAGCTAACCTGCGATGGATTAGTGTCCCGTCCAGGGGGAGTCAAAGACTTTCATCTGTTAACACTGGAAAACCGGAGATAAGCGCTGGCCCCATGGGCCACTAGGCTTGTATAAGGATTTAGCCTTTTTAATACTAAAGTGTATAGGAAGTAAAAAACAAGTTAAACTCTATTGTAATTAAGTTTTAAGTTCTCAGTACCCGAAATATCCTGTTTTAAATGAGCGAAACCGCCTCTGTGTATTGTTATTATTTTGACGGTTTAAAATGACAAAAACTAAACTTTTTAAAACACATAATGTAGTTCTGAGCTTTCAAATGTCATTGTGAAGAGGAAAGCGAAAAGGATTCGGTGAAGGTGTATTGTTTTTTCTGTCAGACTTTTCCCTTCTTTCAGCAAAGAACACAAAGAGAAACACTGTCCCGTCTATTTAAAACCAATCCCTTTCCTTTTTTTTCCTTCAAATATTTTATTTCGTAATGTGGGAGTTAAAACATTTTGTTTTCTCCAAAAACATTTACTTCATATATACTTTAAAGATATGTGCTTCCTAATCTTCCATCTTACGTGAATTCCACCTGCAGCAAAAACATCTAGATACCAGTTCCCAGTCAGCGGCGGGTACTGCTCCTTCTCCTGCATTACCACGCCCCAAGCTTCCCATTAGTCAGGAACCAGTGCAAGCCCAGCAGGCTTTTGTTCCGCAAACGTTTCAGTTCATGGCGCGAATGCTGCAGGCACTTCAGGTAATTTCTCGTTTGTTAAAAATATGTAATACACGCGTTTTTCCGCCTGGAAGTAGTGTGGACCAGCGGTCAGTGTGCTGGATTCGTGTGTACGCTAAAAGTGGACAATTTGTTCAATCTCTTCAAGGACTTTTATCCAGCTTCATTCCTGTTTATTGCCTTATTTTATGTTCTCGATTCTCTCTTGTTTGACATTATTGTTTTAAGAGCGTGGTTATTTACTGAAATGTTAACCACTTATTTTGATTACTTAGGCTGATGAAGAGTCACCGTTAACCAAAACTGTTAGACTGACGGCAGCCCTGGTGTTGAGAAACGTTGCACAGTACTCAGCGGTGGCACGAAGGTGAGCCTTCTAGATTGATATTTGTAATTTTTTGTAGCTTAGCTCTCGCATTTACACTGTTCGTACTAGTCACCGAAAGGCATGGAATTTTAGAATTTCATTTTACCTTGTTTGTACCTTGTTATTATACCTTGTACCTTTTATTATACCGTGTACCTTGTTTTTATACCTTGTACCTTGTTATTATACAGTGTACCTTGTTATTATACCTTGTACATTGTTATTACCTTCTACCTTGATATTATCTTGATATTACCTAACCTAGTATTACTTTGTACCTTGTTATTACCTTGTACTCAGTCGTTGAAATGTTTGCCTGGTGTTATGGCAAAAAGAACTGTTGCACTTCTTATTTTTGAAGCATGTTGAGGAGACACGAACGCAGTCTCGTTCAAGTTGCAATGTCCAACTCCGAGGCGTCACAAGCAGCTGCGGCCTGTCTTGCCGAGCTGTCGCCACATCGCAAGTCGCCTGAAAGAGAAGCAACGTTTTCTTGGGCTCTTGACAGTTGACAGAAGAGACACAAAATACAGCAGCGCATTATATCGTATACGTTTCAGTGCCAGCAAGGAGCATAGGGAACTTGTGAAAGATTGTAAAAAAGATGCGGCATTTATAACATTTTTAGTTGGATCAACATTCAAGAAATCGAAATATTTTATTTGCTTCTTTTGAATACGTTAGGAAAAGATAAATTCTGTTTTACGTTAAAGTTATATAGAATGGTTGCTGCGTGTTTATATCTTATGAGCTCCATCGGCCCAACCCTCCTACAGAATACGTTCGAATTAATTTATACGAAACAATCAGTTTAAAATGAAAACGTTAATATGCGTCTTACTATTGATGTGTGTAAGTCATAGAAACATTTATATTTAGAGTTTATAAGACCTTTAAAGTCTTTTATCATCCATTTGGTATGGATGGATTACGATTGAAGAAGTGGAAAGACCTTTGTTATAAACCTCGCCAATTATCCGTCAGAGTCAATTTAGATATCGCACAACTAAAAGAAAATTGTATACATTTTTTCTATCAAGTAAATGCAACTTTACGCAAGTTGGAAGAAATCGGTCATATATGAAGAGAGTTATAATTCAAAGGTCGTTTCTAATCAAAAATCGATTTTTTATCAGCCGTGTTTACACGCACATAAAAAGCATTTTGTGTATATAAGTATCTCCAGGCTATTTATAATTCCATATAACGTGTTTGTTCATACAAAGAAGGTTGAACTCGCTTGGCAGGCAGTGTATGAAATGAGAGCCAAAAATTAACTTTGTTGTCAATAAACTATTGTAGCTTGTATATGCTCATGATTATTTATCAAAAAATTGTAAAGTTCTAGATCAACATTTTTATAATGATACAGTAAAACCACAGATGAGATTACTGGGTTGTATTCTATTCAATTTATTTTATGTAAGTTAATAAACATTTTCTATCCTTCGTTTTGTCTTTTGTGTTCCATTTTTCCGTGTCACCCCTCCTTACTAGTGTATACATGCTCCCTGAACATCACAGCTGGAGAGAAAACAACATTATTTAACTCGTGCTTATTCCGAAGCTGTAAGCAATATGTTAGTGGATCGACTGACTCCTTGTTATATGTGTTAAACTCAAGCTTAAATATGAGGATAAGTTGTAGCAAAGGGGTCAATATATTTTCTAGAGTTGTCTCCGGTTATGTCGAACTCACAAGGGGAACGAGAAAAAGTTTGACTTAACCGTACTTTGACTTAAGGGAAGATGTTCAAAACTTCACATATTTATGCAAATTAAGGTATGTTACAGCGGTATATACTTTAAAGTTTGATTTTCATTTAGCATTTAAGGGGAAGAGGTGTCAAGGCAAATGAACAATACACAAACCAAAAATACACAAACAATTCACAGAACATGTTTGCATACAAGCTAAAGTCATTGCAATATTTGTTTGTTAACTTAAAATGTAACAACTTGTCAGCAATACTTGTGTGCTGAAAAAAGAAATCCGAGTTTTATTTTGATAAAAGCACAAAAATACTTACCCAGGTCCAGTCGGCAGAACCTCTCGTAACAACGGTGGAGAACTTCGCTTTCATGCCATTAGTTATTGCTCGTCGTAATTGTACTTATCTATCTGTTTAATATTTGTGAGGGAGGGTATGGATTGTATTTATTGTAATGAGGGAAGTGCATAACGTCATCGTCGATAGAGCATTTGTTGTTTCTCAATTTATCAATCAATCAATCTTTATTTAAGCACGGTATAAACATCAGGCAAAATACAGTAGTGTTAAAGTACAAGTAAAAATACAAAAATATGAAGTACAATTATAAAAAGCCAAATAAATATATGATAAGATAAACGGTATTAAAAATATTAAAGCCTGGTTTCCATGAATGCCGTGTCAAGGTTAGATAAAATGCGTCGAAAGCTTATCAGAGAACTTGCTTGCCTAGCCTCAGAGGGTAGTCTGTTCCAAAGGGTTGCGCCAATGTAGCTAAAACTATTTCTAAAATAGTTTGTTCGTGGCAAGGGAATTGCAAGCTTATTCTCAACATCTCTTAGAATTTGATCAATTTTGATCAGTTAGTTTTCAAAGCGTGTTCATATTATTGCAAATGATTCTATCTAAAAGCTTAATTGACATTGTACTACCTTCATTTCGAAACATCGAAAAATATTACAACTGATTCATTTTGATTCACGTGTAATTGATCACATGACCTTGATAGCAGGGACGTCGGAGCGTTTTTTATAAAAATGGGGGGCTGGGGACACGGGGGCTATAATCCACGGGAAAGAATTTCAAGGGACGTTTGTCAGGCTGAAAACTTGTGAAATCAAAGAGCTATTTAATAACCCTGTATGTAAACAAAAAACAAAAGCACAAAATAAAAACTACTGAAAAGTAAACTGAGAAATTGATCTAAAATAATCATCAGTACATGAAAACGAATCGACAGTCTCGCTCGACAGCTATTTACGTATCTTCTTGTTACCACTATAGTTGGTACAAATTTTAATTTAGGGTCAAAAAGGTGCATGTTCACTAGAAGGATGATCGATCCAAGTCAAAGACTATCGAGGTATCACTTTGCTCTCTGCGCTAAGCAAACCTTTTTACATCAATTCTCAACAATCGACTCAGTATGACAAAACGGTCCAATAAGGAATTTTAAAAGCTGAACTAGGTGGTTGTAGAAAAATGCATGGCACAGTTTATAGCATCAACCGTCAGTTTTAATTAACAAACGAGAATCACTTCGTGAATTTTACCGGGGCCACTTTTACCTTGGCAACCAACGTTTACACTAGCATGCAAAAGG
>JAOTRI020110113.1:0-13107 GCA_028564885.2 Zoanthus sanctaehelenae | reverse complement strand
AAACTCATGAAATTTAATAAAACAATTATCCCATTCGCGCTTGTTGGATATGAGATGATTATAGCCAACTCGGCGCTACGCTCCTCGTTGCCGTTGGCTATTTACCATCTCATATCCAACGCGCCCTCTTGGAATAATTGTTAAATATTCTGGTTTTCAAAAAACGAACTGCATCACCATATTTGCCACACCAATAATAGTAAAAATGCAAAGTTTCAATGAAATTGCTTTCAGCTTGGCGGAGATAAGAACATTTCAAGCTAAAAATTTTTGCGTTATCTTTCAAGTAAATTGTGTGACTTTAGCATTATACCAAGGCAATGTGCCCTACTGACCTCCTTATCATGCAAACCCATACATTTTCTTTCATTTCTCTGATCCCAACTAATTTTCCAACTCTACCAAAAGTATTCCAAAGATTTGTATTTTTGATAAGGATTATAATAGTGTAACCATAGAATATAAAGACTAATAAATATTTAGGCGTTTTTGTTGATGAAAACCTCTCCATGAAGAACCATATTGATTCTGTTATAACTAAAATAAGTAAAACCGTTGGAATGTGAAGTAAACTAAGACATTCTAGTATTTTCTAGCATAAGGGCTATTACACATACTACAATCTGATTGGCTCACTAACCTCGGGCTATTGGTAATAGTCCGAGGTGACGAGTTTGCGAAAACATTACAATGGTGGCTCCATTGCGTTTGGTGGAAGTGTCATATGACTATTTGCTAGAAATTGTAGATAGTTCAATACACTAGAAGAGAAAACTGAAAGCTCCCAAGTATAGAATGAAAATATTCAATGGTAACTTACAAGCATTAGAAAAGACATATTGCTACTTTTTCAAAGATTTTTTACAGACACAAACGAGAGTTGCAAATTGAAAAATTCACTCGTTTAGCAACTCCAAATTAGCATATATTTATATTTAATTTTGGCCCAATATGTTGGAAAATACTAAAACAATTAACCTCTCGGCCTCATGGACTACGAGGCAATAGTCTATTCGGCCTTCGTCTTGGGCCTCATGGAATATTGCACCGTAGTCCATGCAGCCTCGAGGTCTAATTGTTAAATTTACCAGACGTGCAAAAGTAATCGAATTTGCACGTGTTTATATATTGTATTTAAACAATATGTAAAATAAACACCAATCGTAACTGCACTCTCTTCAGTCAAAGAAAAGTTGTCTTGAACTCAGTTGAAGAACGAGTAAATAATCTGTCAAATGAGAAATAACAGGTCCAACGAAAGGAGCTTTTTTGACGTGTGAATATGAAAGTGACCTCGTTCCTTTTCTCTGGTTTTAGTAAAATAGGCATTTTTTTGTTCTCAAAAACAGTAAATTCGGATTTTGCATTGTGGTGTCGTACATGTAGAGCTTTAAAAGTATGGGAAATCCGTGTGTTGTAGCTCTACATGTAAGTAAGAGAATGTACGACACCACAATGCAAAATCGGGAAGGCGAATGACTTTTATGACATCAGAGCCTAATTAGAATCAACACTCCGAATTGCTCGGCCAGAATTTGCAACTTTGAGCGCTTATAAAAAATAAATAACAATCAGATTTCAAAAAAAAATTTTTCAGAAATTGAACCAAGAAGAAACCTACTTTTAAACTAGCGAGAGCAAATTTTTCCTTCATATGCACTTTAAAGTTGATATGCAAGCAATTTTGCAGCATACCTCGTGCTCGTGCTCGTGCCCGTTTCGATTGCAGAGACGAACGAAAATTTGAGGACAGGAACAAGTCGATTTTAGCCGAGGTTCTCATGGAAAAAAAACTTCCCAGATTCTTTAACTCTAGTAGCAAAATTATCGTTGATCATAGACGGATTTGCATTAGTAGCAGCAACAGGAAATCCAGCAAACGCAAAGATGTTTGGTGAGATATCTGACAAATTTGTTGGTGACGTTTTGCTAAGGCAGGGACTACCTTTGAAAGAATAGATGTTTTATTTGACATGTAAGTACTTTAAGATATATCAGCCCAGCGCGGCTTACACACTTTAATTGGAATAAAATTGTATACTATTAAAAATGCTCTGTAATTATTTATTAACAAATATGGAAAGCTTTTGCGCGAGTTCGACGTTCAAAAAACACACGTTCCATTGGAAGAGTTATCGAAGGAAGGGAAGTCCCGTTGCCTTCTAACTGGTCGAGTTTCCTTGCACTTGGTGATAACAAGGCTGATTTAGCCCAAAGTCTTTCAGAGGAATTAATCAAATAAGCACCTCAAAAGAAGATTGTCGTTGTTTCGGATGGGTTTGATGACGAGAAGTTCAATGCTCTAAATTTTACAATCTGCCCACGAAGAGGCAGACACTCTATTTCTTTTACATTTTATACATCATAATGGGGATATTAACGTGGTAATACGTGCATGCGATACAGATGTTCTACCTCACCATAAAGATTTGGCTATAGGCTGGGAACTCTTGAAAATAAACTAAAGTACATTCCTATAGATAAGGTGTTCAACAATCTTCCTCCAAGTACGAAACGTTTCCTGTAGCAGTTTCATGCAATAAGTGGGTGCGATACCACCTCTTACCTGAATGGCCACTAGAGAACTTTGAGCTCCTCCTTCCTCTAGGTGAGGGGGGCTCTAGAAAAGGAAAAGCTAAAATGCAGAGAAGTTTGTATGCAGGGTATACAATAAAGAGGCTGAGTCCACTGATACAACTCGTTATATCTTATTTGGTACACTACAGCTGGTGCCCCTGAAAAGCTCCCGCCAACAAACGATGCATTGAGGTACCACGTGATGAGAGCCCGTTATCAGGCCACGATATGGCGCCAAGCTCAAATTCCAACTCTAGTTTTACCAAAACCTGAGAAATCGGGGTAGATAATCGAAAACGATGACTATTGGCACCGGGTCTGATGAAGTTGGCTCCTATTCCCAAAGCATGTATAGAATTGATTTCCTGCAAGTGCAAGACCGAATGTGCAACACTGCGATGCTAGTGTCATAAAACAAACATTGTCTGCAATGAACTTTGAGGCTTTAACAAAATGAAAATCAACATCTGCATTAATATATAAAAAATATATATTTCAAAGAGTGTTGGAAAATTATACCGAAAGTAAATGTAAATTTGAAAGGCATTTGTTCAGATATATGGAACAGCAACCACAGGAAAACGTTTATCAGTTTGCTTGCCATTTGAGACAAAGGCTGTCACTTGTTAGTTTAATTATGTGTATGAAGCAATACGTTATCAATTGATTGAGAAATTCAGAAATCCGAAACTTCGAAAAAAATTTTAAGAAAAAAAATTCAAGTTTGGTGGATTATTAAGACATCCTTCGTGTACAGGCAGCGGTTCATTTACAATTAAAAACTTTAGAACAAGAAAGATCTGTTGAAGTCAATGCAGTACACCACAGGAAAGGTAAAGGAAAATTACCGGCGCCTGGGAATGACAGCAAAACAACGAAAATGCTTTAGTTGCAACCACAGAGGTTATTTTGCGAAGGATAAAAATTGTCCAACCAGAAATGAAGATTGTAACAAGTGTAGAGTTCGGGGACATTTTGCTATTTGTTGTCAAAAAATGGTTTCAGAAAGTTGCGTGTTAACAACGATGACGGCAAAAATACGAATTATCGAAAGGTATTTTAAGTTTCAAGGGAAGTGGAGAATGACAGTTATGCATTTATCATAGGAAATCAGCAGTTAGAAAGACAGGAAGCATTTGAAAAGATGAAGGAGCTCATGACTACTGCTACTGAGGCACTTCCAGGTATTGGAGCTGTGCTACTACAACTACAAGAGAACGAGTGGAGAGCTGTTTCATATTCATAAAGAAATCTGTCGGATGAAGAGCGGCGTTATGCTCAAACAGAAAAAGCTCTTGCTCTTGTTTGGGCTTGTGAGTGTTTTAAAATTTATATGTATGGTTGTAAGTTCGAACTGGAAACATACAAGTTTCAAGTCTTCGAAGCCATATGCAACAACTGAAAGATGGGTGTTGAGGCTACAAAGCGATGATTTCAAGGTTGTTTACCACCCCAGAAAAACATTGCTGATGCTTTGGCAACATTGAACCAACAGAACCCGAAAGTCATCAGCAGTGAATCTGAGAGCATTGTACGATATGTTGCTATGGAGGCAACACCAATTGTCTTGACAACAAAAGAAATAGAATGTGAACCAGACGTCAACGAAGACTCCTGTTTACAAAATGATTGCTTACTTAACAAAGAGAGTCTAGAAAAGCTATTCAAGCTGTTTCGTACTTGCCATGGATTGGCATTACACAACCGGCCATATTCAGACTATCTGTGGTACTCTGAGATGGATGAGGCAAAAGGTATGCGCCTTGGCAAGACTTACAGGAGGGCTGAATATGCCAAAGTGTTTACACACTTTATTGCCAAGGTTGAACAAAGTAAAGTAACGGATCAAATTAACAATACCCAGTTCGTAACAGTTCTCAGTGATGGTTTAACCGATTCAAATCTAACTGAACAGGAGATGTTCTTTGTGAGAACATGCATTGCTGGTAAAATTTCAGTCTCATTTGCTGGGATTAAACAAGTCGAAAAGGGGGATGCAGAAGCTATTCATGCTGTTTTGAAAGACACTGTAACAAGCTTGGACTATTTAGGAATTCCATGGAATAAATTTGCCTCAAAACTTGTGGGGCTAGGCTGCGATGGAACATCAGTGATGCTTGGTCACAAAACGGACTTGTAGCTTTACTTAAAAAGTCACAGCCAACTTTAATTGAAGTTCACTGCTTTGCTCATAAGCTTGAGCTGAGTTTTAAAGATGCAGTGAAATGGCTGTGGTCACTCTTCTGATGGGGCTGTATTACTTTTATAAAAACAGTCCCCTGAATAGAAGTATGCTAAAAAGGAGCTTTGGTGCTTTGGGAAAGAAAGAGTTGGAGGCACACGCTGGGTTGGTCATCTCCTGAGAGCACTGGCCAACTTTCAGAATGGTTATCCAGCAATTCTACAGCACTTGCAACAGGTTTTTATCCTTTTTTTGTTAAAAATAATATTTTGTAAAGTTTCCATCTGTTCTCATTAGTTGTACATATATCTAGCACTCGGCACTTATTAAATAATGGTCACTAAAGTTAATTCAAAACAGTGACCTTTTCAACTCTACATAAATTCATTTTATATCTTTTCTTTCAGAGAGGGCAGATTGTTACGATATACTTCATGTATGCATTATATTTACATATTGTACATCCAGTCACATTTACTCAAAACGGCGTATGTTCATTGAACATACAACACGGTGTCAGAAGTGATCTGGAGAATAACACAAGAATAAGTACAAAAAAAAATAGTGTAATTCAAAGTGGAAACACGGAGCAAAAAACACGCCGAGAAAGAAGTCATGACGAGTGAATTGCAGCTGTCAACCGAAGCACGGAAAATGCAGGTTTTTCTCACACTTATCACCCCAATTTCCCCGTTCCTACACCAATGAAGTGTAAAGGAAATAGTGTCCAATTGGGAGTTTTTCAGGCAACAATGGGGGGATTATGAGATCGCCATTGGATTAGAACAGCGAGATGCAAAAGTTCGCCTTGCAATGCTATGTTCAGTTATGAAAAAAGATTGCCTTCAAGTGTTGAACAACCTAGAGCTCAATGAAGAACAAAGAAGCGACATCAAAGCTTGCCTCGATGCACTGGAAGGTTATTTTAAGCCCAAAACGAATATTGTGTACGAGCGATAAATTTTTAATTCATGTTCACAAAACTCCGATGAAAATATTATCGAATATGTTAACAGACTTCCGAAACTCGCGGCGTCTTGTAGCTTCGGTCCGTTAACTGACGAATTGATTCGAGATAGACTAGTGCTAGGAATTAAAGATCAGTCTACGAAATTACGACTCCTGAAAGAAGACAAACTCGACCTCAATAAAGCTATCAGCATGTGCCGAGCCAGCAAATTAGCCGGAAAGCAATTAAAAGCGATGAAAAAGGAGACTGAAGAAGAAATAAAGATTGCACAAGGTCAGAAATTCACACAGACACGAAAAACAGGCGCGCGTGATGACAAGACTTTCAAACCACGAAAACCTCAGCAAAATAAAGGCAAAACAAAGAGCAAATGTGGACGGTGTCGTAAAAGTCCGATGCATAAACTGGAAGAATGCGAAGCTAAAGGAAGTCAATGCAGAAGATGTAAAAAGTATAATCACTGATCTACACAATGTTTCACAAAACCGGAAAATGTTCGCACCGTTCAATGCCAAGAATTTGAAGACCAGGACAACAGTTATGACTCGGACAATTTATTGTTCAAAGTCGAGGACATTTCCACCGTGCAGTCGAGAGGTAGGCGTTTGTTTACGTGCTTAAATTTCATGGACAGTACTAACAAGTACATGTACTCCATGGAACTCGAATGCCAACTTGATACCGGCGCTACATGCAATTTGATGTGTTACAGTGATTTGTACAAGATCAATCAGTCACCAAGTCCACCGCTTAAGAACAGCGTTGTCAAACTTAGATTGTTTGATGGGTCAATTATGAAACCCATGGTATATGTTTCCATTAGAGTAACTAAAGAAAACATTGAAATTCAGGAGCTGTTTTCAAGTCGTAAAAAACAACTGCAAGCCTTTGTTGTCAGCAGAAACTTGCGAAAAGCCTTGGACTGTTGCAACTCAACCCAAATTTCGTGAAGCCAGTAAACAAGCTGGAGTCCAAATTTTGTATGCTTACAAAAGAGAAAATTTTTAAAGAGTACAGTGATGTTTTTCAAGGCCTGGGGCGTATTGGTGATGCCAGTTTCGTTGTTGACAAAGATGTGAAACCTGTTCAACATGCACCGAGACGTGTACCAGTAACACCAGACAAAGATGTAAAAGCGAAAATTGCTGACATGGAGAAGAAAGGAATTATTGGGATGGAAACCAGCCCAACCAAGTGCATTAGTAGCAAGGTTGTTGTGGCAAAACCAAATAAAATTAGACTCTGTTTAGATCCAAAAGATCTCAACAGGGCAGTTCTGCGACCAAAATATCAAATGCCAACTCAGGAAGGACTTTTACCAAAGCTCAAAGGAGCTAAAGTTTTTACTAAACTAGATGCAAAAAACGGGTTCTACCAAATAGGACTCAACGAAGAGAGTAGTAAGTTAACTACTTTCTGGACACCGTTTGTCAGATACAGATATCTTCATTTGCCATTTGGCATCACTGTTGCCCCTGAAGAGTTCGAATGTAAATAGATATTTGAACAGACATAACTACAATGCCGCTGGAAAAAAAAATAGCAAAACAGCCACTGTTTATCAGCAGGATGCCCAAATTGTGTGCAACTCTACAATTGGTTTCGGCTCCATTAAATCCTTAATTAATCATTAAGCCATACTTATCAAAATGTGGGGTTTTGAATTTTGTCTTAAACCAGGAATAAGTTAATCGGAGTTTTGTGGAACAGGGCCCAGAAAACGTAACCATGCCTGTCGTTTCTCTTTATAATATAGTCAATAGGCCATTTCCGAGTTCTCTTGTGCCTCTGTTTCAAAGCGAGTCTAAGTGCGAAACCATTCTTATGAAAATGACTTTTATTTGCATGAAAATGAAAATGAATACAGAACTCATTCCCATATGAAAGGTTTCGCTCTTAGACTCGTTTTCAAACGGAGGCACAAGAGAACTCGGAAATGGCAATTGATTTTATCTTCATCAAGCTTGTTCTTTTTACTAGTCACCACTCTATTCATCACTAAAACCTTCCCCGTCTCCTCTCTCTACATATATGGAGGTTAAATACGTCTCTCTAGTAATGATTCAATATGATTATCTAATTTTTAAATTTAACATCTGTACATATCATTAAAGTATGTCCCCCTCTCAACTGACACATTTATGATCTCTTTGAGGCAACAAAGTGAAGTTGAACGAGGACATGAAACCAGATGGTTTCGTAATAGACTCATAGTGTTCGCTTAAATGTAGAACTCTGGGGAGTTCTCTGGTTATCTCCTTCCAAATAAGGAACAAATTCTCCAATTTTGCTTCTTGCTGTTCTACGATTCATCTCATTGGTCAGTGGACGCAGAATACTTGAAATGGCTGTGCAAGTCATTGGAAAGCTGTTCTCTATTCTTTCCATACTTCTCCATGCCCTTTCTGCTATGGATAATGTGGATATTGCATAGAAAATGTCTTAAGAGCCTCAGGATTGCTAAACTTAGCCCGGAAAATATCACTTATATTCCATCTCTCGGTCAAAAACTATAAAGTTATTGTAGCTTTTGCGGTCATTGTAATCAAAGTAAGATATTGTGTCAGGGAACTGTTGTATGCCGACTGTTTTTAATTGATTAAAATACTGTACGCGTGTGCTGGTTTGCTGAACACTGAAATATCACGTGACATATTGAACGTCTTTCATTGGTAGCCGAATAAGAGCATTCTTAACGACCAATAAACAAATGCTTGAATGCGTCCGCCGAACTTGAGACGATTGGAAATCGTTTACAAATTTTCTATTATTTACGCCTGATTTCCCAACCATACCGACAGCTGTCCACGAAAAATGAGCCAATTAACGGTGACTATCTAAATGAATTCGTAGAATGATGTGAATTTCTGAAAAGCTTTCAGGTAGCGCTTTAGGTTTCAAACAACGTCGTTATTCCCACTACCCATGCGTCTGGCGCGCCAATAATCCAAGTTGGTTTTTGAATTTCAAAGTAATAAGGAAAAATGAAGGTTTAACCAAAATTAAAAACGTTTGTGGAGAAGCGCCTTAATACGGTTTGATAAAGTTTTTAAAATACAGAAACAAAAGGAAGGATTAGTTGTACTTTAAAAGATTTTAAAAAAGGCCGGACGCCCAAAACTAAGTACTCTTCGTGGTTATAACGCGACTCAACGATTACTATTTTTAACTTCAAGTTGTGCGAATCTCCCTATTTGAAAAACGTTGCCCACGAATTCCAATTTCTCAATAATTTATGGCTTAAAAACGATTTTTAGAGTGGATAAAGTTTGACCTCAATTAACTAAAACAATCGTTGACATTTCTGACAAGTTTGCGAGACGTAGAAAAAGAAATTAAAATGGCATCATTACAGAGCGAAAGTTAACAAAGAGCTGACTTTTTTAAAAAGCAAATAATTATATAACCTGGTTTATTTAAAGGCACTTTAGATTTTGTTTTGAAACCACTTTATTTAAAGGCTGGAATAGTCTGAATAAACAATGAAGGTATCAATATTTAATTAATATAAATACAGCTTACACGGTTAGGATTGGTTATATCATGCATATATAACAAAGTGAACACTAAAAGCAACTGAGACATTTCGAATGCAATCAGTTCAAAACTGTACTGCATTTGGTATTTGTTTGAGTTGTAAGAAATCAAACATCAAAGAAAAATTTAATATTTGATATCAAAGATACGTTGACTAAGTGTCAGAAAATGAACTCAGTGTTCGAATGCAAACCAAACCTGATGTCTTCTTGGTTTACAATTTTTACAAATATATTCGCAAACCCCAGTTGTACGACTACTATTATTCTTACATCATTTTTCCGGGATTTATCACGATAACTATAACGATTGCTAGAAAGCTAACCCAGTGGCGGATCCAGAAATTCTAGAAGGGGGGTGAATAATGCAAAGAATTTACCAGTGACTCAAGGAGAAGAAGGATGGCAAGTACAAAGAATGTACCAGAAAATTGAAGAAAAGAGGGGTGAAAATTCACCCAGTTCACCCCCCTGTACCCGCCCCTGTAACCAAGTTAGTTTCTTGAAACTAGAATGTTTTAAACTCTTAAGCCAACAAGATTACTCCAAAAAAATTGCCGTAGTGTAATAAATACACCGTTTTTACAAATATCTCCATTTCATTTTCATTTTCATTTTTTAAAACAAATGTTTTATCAAAATATTAAAATATCAAATATTAAAATAATTGGAAGCGAAATATTGAACTGATTTTCATATAAAGCACAAATATGAATGATAAAATTTGTTTAAAACTTACATTAAACCTTCTTCGTTCCATGTGGGATTATTGTCATCTTTTATCGTCTCTGTTCTGTACTTATCTTTCCCTACACCGAATATGACGGACGAGTTGCAGACTCCTGCAAAAAACCAAAGTCCCAGCTATCTAAACGAGTCTGTTAAATACGAACAAAACGTCTTAGACACAACCAAACTCAAATTCTACCTGATTTTTTCGGCTGTAAATTCTTTGCCGCGTAAACTAAGTGAAAACAAAACCGGACAAACACGTTTTTATTTTATTATAAAGGTTAATGGAATACAATGGAACAACCATGCAAAGGCGATACAATGACACATTGTAGAATAGTTTATCAAAATCTTACTTATAACTTTTATTTCTTGTGGTTCCATTCTTCATCTCGCTAAGAATTCAATTATGACGTCACTTCGTATGGAAAAATCTACTCGAGGAACAATAGCGCGCGCGTGGTTGTGGGTAATAAACAGGCTAAACTAAAAGAAATTTACAAACATATATAACACCTTAACTCTGTCTTAAGTTAAAAGCCAAGAAGCAAAAAGCTTTAGATGCTCTTGCAATTCAGAAAAAAGAAATGTTTTGATTGTGCAGTTTGGAGTAGCTAATTTGAATCAGGTGAAAATAAAGTTTACTAGTTGCGCGTCTCGCCCGCGAATAAAATGACCAACACCGACGTATTCATTTGATCATATTTACATGTATTTTGCGCAACAGAAATATTAAATTAATATTATTATCATTGCTTTTGCATACAAGTTTTATTACTTTGTCTTAAGAGATTTTATAAATTTCATTCATTTCTTATCTTTCAAAATTTTAATGTCGTATTTTGTTGCCATTTTAGTGTTCCTAAGGATGCTTCAGAACTGAATAAGAGCATTTTTTCCCTTTTCTTTGTATTTTTTTAAATATATTTTTGATACTTTAATCTCACACTATCTGAAATTTCATACCTGAAAACAACCATGTTCAGGGTACCGGCATAGTTTGTCAACACCTGTACCTTGCACGTGGTCCTCTAACTGTATCTGGCTTGATTAGTAAACTTTACCATTTCCAGCTTAGCCTGTATCTAACACTGAAATTTTGTAAACTTAATCGATGTATAACTTTTTTGCCCAGATACAAATAAACTTCTTCTTCTTCTTTTTTTCGAAACGTCTGAAAATAGCGAGAAGGGGCCGCCATATTCGCATTACACGTTTACTTCAAACAGACACTATCTTTACAGATCACTGACCTTTTTAGAAAAGATAGCGAGCACAGAAGCCAATCATTGGTTACGTTAAAGCGTAGCTCATCAAAGGATTCTGTGTTTGTGTTCGTCATGTGAAAGCTTACCATTCCGTGATAATGGAGTGGTAAAGATGGTATCCCAATCAGTAGGCGTTTGGCCAGGTAGAATTGACTTTCGGGAAACAAAATTATTATTACTACTATTATCATAATCATTATCACTATCACTGAAAATATCACCATCATCATCATCACTATCTTTGTCAATATCATCATCATTACCATTATCATCATCACTATCACCATCATCAGCATCAGCATCATCATCAGCATCATCATCATCATCATCACCACCATCCTCATCATCATTACCATCACCATCATCATCATCATTACCATCATCACTATCACCACCACCATCATCATCATTACCATCATCACCATCACCATCATCACTATCACCATCATTATCATCATCACCATCATCACCATCATCATCATCATTATCATCATCACCATCATCACCATCATCATCATCATTATCATCATCATTACCATCATCATCATCATCATCATCATCATTACCATCACCATCATCATCATCACCACCATCATCATCATCAAGGCTCATGAGCCAACTAAATGAAGACCTTTTTAGAAATTTTAATGCCAAAAGAAAAAAAACATTTAAGACCAAATTTTAAATATACAAATAAAAAAAGGTTAAATAGATAACAATGGCAATTAAAACTGTCTCAATGGTAAACAAGATCACATATTCAAAAAAAATCTACATACTCTTATAACTAAATAACAGAGTTCTGATCAGAGAACTGATGTGGCATAGTCAATGCAATGATGATCAGACAGCAAACAGTGGTTACTTCCAATCCTTCACTATCAATCAGCTCTTGAATCCCTTATCTGTGTTTATAGCAAAATGAGGATGTGCATTGTTTTGACCCACCATCTTCTCTCTAATAAGACTACATGTATCTAGAATAAGATTTCTAGTAGAGTAGCCCATCAGAAATTGTGTTGTAATTCAGCTATGAAATATTCTGTACGAGACTGAATATGACGTCTATTGATAGCAGAAAGATCTGGCTGCAAAAAGAACTCACTTTCATTGGCATTAAAATATTTAATATTTAATGGTTTTAAGACTGCAAGAAGAAATTCAAGCAAATTTAAGACACTTTTAAAACCTTGACACTGGAAAACCATTTTCTGCATCCACCATGCAGATTATGTTTTCTTCATTTCTCAAGTGTTCTGTCTTGTTTCATTACTGTGTAATACACAACTTAGGCTTCGTTATTTGTTAAACAATCAGAGTGTGTGTGCAGGGTCTGATCTATATTATGTTGTATATTCTAAAACTTTAGTTGTCAAGGAAACAGCTGTGTAGCTGAATCATGTTGCTACATACAGCCACATCATATACTTTATCAATGTAGTTTCAGCACCGACTTCACAACAGCTAAATTTCAACTGATGATCAAAAGTCAAAGAGCTTAAAGTTTAGTTGTGGTATTTCAAGGCTGTTAAGGATGTTTTCCAAGGAATAAAACCCTTTATTTCAATAGTACAATATTAACAAACCACACAAACATGCAAAACAAACTTAACAGCAGGTATGAACATACATCTAAACAAAAAAGAATATTTAATGAACACACTAAAATGACAATACATTATTAGTATACTAAAACTAAAAAGTCTAGCATGCATCTTGCATTCTGATGGGCTACTTTACTAGAAATCTTATTCTAGATACATGTAGCAGGGTTTTCAATAAAGTTTGAAGTAGGTGGTGAAAGTTCAGGAATAGACGGCGAAGTAGCTGATATTTCTCATT
>JAOTRI020110102.1:0-13108 GCA_028564885.2 Zoanthus sanctaehelenae | reverse complement strand
CTTGCCGCCGCATAACTTACAAAACCGTCTAATTATGTCGTGATCGCAAATCGACCCCCCGTGACAGACAGGGAAAAGGGTAGAGGAGGAGGGGAGAGGTGAGTGCGTTCCAGGGAAAATCTATAACTTGTGGGATGGATTACAATTTATAACATGTTTACATGCAGTTTGGTTTGCTAACTTTAGCTACAGGTACAGGAAAAGCAACTGACTGTGAAACACGATCAGATTTGCTTTGCATTTTGTTTATGCAATAGAATTTGACAAGAAACGTCAGTAGCTACTCATGTGAAGATTTTGAGATTAAAAAACCGAATCATATTTATATTTGCAACCATTTCTTTCCTAAATTCTACTTTTCTATTTTACTGAAAGTATATGTATCAATTAAGGTTTTTTTTTTTCTATTAACGCCTTGAAGAGAAGGCAATCTTGCTAGAAATTTAGAAGTTTACAGAAATAGCATCTTAAAACTTTAATTCCTTTGGATGCCCATTAAGGTGTTTCCTCACCCCGGAATTTTCTTTTTTTTTCCCACTCTTAACCTACATGCCTGTTAAATTTATATGGTTAAATGTTTGCTCATCAGTAGAGGAATGTTCATTCATGCTAATAAAGAAAACAAATCAAAGACTGAAAGAAACTCTTATAATCATTATTCTCAATTAATGGAACAAAACTGCAGCGCCTTTATTCGTCAACTTTCTAATACGTTTTCACTAATTCTAATGGATGAACAGAAAGCAATTGCAATCCTTCTGTGTTCGTGTGTCACAGTATAGACAGTAATATTTTATTTAGTTCCCTTATCCGTTACTACTAAGATAACAAGCAAGACTGCTTGTAAACATATTTTTTCATCTCCTCCTTCAATTTGAATATCTTGTTCATTCGTGCTATGAGACAAAATAAATGAAAGAGATATGCAACCATTGAATAAAATTTCAGCCTAACTACACCTGGTGGGAGCTTAACTCTTCATCCTAATCATTATGCGTGAGGTTAAAAGTTCAATGCCTGAAGTCCGGCCGGCCCTTTGACAGAAACCTTTTTTTTTCAAAAATTTCTTCAAAAGCTTTCGCTTTCGAAAAGTTTTTGTTTCTGATAAAGTTGTAACACCGAGTTATTAGAATGTTTAACTTATTTTGCCAGTTTTTCAAACTAACTTTATTTTCGATTTATCACTGATGATAGACGGGACGAACCCGTTTTACAGCATTATTCAATTAGAATACCTATCTCCGATAAATTTTTGTTTCATATCAACGTAGGTATTCGACATGTCTGATCAAGAATTCAAACTCCTCACCCCAACCCCATAAACTCAAGCTTAATCCAAACGCGTCTAGAAAGAAGAAATAATGATTTCGTGATTCCAGGTTTGGTTGTTTGTGCAGAGACGTGTAAAAGCTAAAACTGTAATTTACTTTGTTTCATCAAATATTTAATTCGGTCAAAAACTAAAAAAAAAAAAAAAACTCTTATGTAACAAAACGGTTTTGAATTATGCTGTAATAAAATATTTGTGTTTGCTCATAATATGATAATTAGCAGAAATTAGCCATCGAATGAATGATTTGAATGTCTAGATAACTGAATAAACTTAATTAACTAGTAACTATAGATTGCTGCTGAAAAGAAAATCATCAACGGGATACTGAAATTGGTTCATTGGGCTCCATTGAATCCTGTTTTAATTGAAAATCTATTCAGGTGGAATCAACCATTAAGTGAGCACAGCAACTGTCCATCGGAACTTGTTTTTGAGTTTTGACCAGGTTCAAAATAGAATCGAATATTTAATCAAACAAAGTAAGTTGCAATTTTACCTCAGGCATAATTATTATTTCACCACCCGTCGCTACAAGAATAATCAAGCCTGTAATTACGCACCTTGGCGAAATAGTTCTTCAGCAATCCTTCATTTTACCGCCAGTATAAAACTTATATAAAAGATGTAATCTTACTTCGGAGAAACGTTTGTAAATATAGTTTACGAAAACTCTTAAAAAAGAAGAAACGATGCAAACTAGAAAAAGTAAGTAAAGATAGGATAATCACTGGGCTAGTTAATGTTTAACAAATCGTAACAACAAATTTGCCTGTCTTATCAAAGATGTGTTTAATTTTATTAAACATTATAAACCTGAACTTAATGTACAAAGTGACTCTATTACTGCTAAGTTTTACGGTTAATGCACTCTTCAATTATGCTTTAATCTATTTATTTAAATGCTAATTTTCATTGTTTTAATAACTAGCGTGAACTTTCTTTTGCATTAAGTTATTTGCCGAATCATTTCTATTGCTTTCTGATATGTTTATGATATATATTCCACTATTTGAAATGTAAGCATTTTATCTTAAATGGCTTTAATATTGCCATTGAGATGATGTCGAGACCTGGAACATTTAAAATGTTACAGTTTTATCATCAAGTTTAATTAAATAATATATTTTCAAAGTGAAAGTCCATGACTATCTCGAATACAATAGCCTTGTCATCAGGAAGGACCTGTGCACATAGTTCCTGTGGTTTTGTAAGAAATTCAACCAATGAAAAGTGATCATGGTAATTTGTTTCTATAGTTGAATAAGCATTTCGTTATAAAACTATTTCCTTGAATTGAATAGTGACATTGGGAGTTAGCTATTGTACGAGATGGCACAATGTGCCTTCGTACTGCCAACTCCACAACCACTTCCTTGTTCTAAATCATAAGTTGAGGCTAGAGTCATTCCAGTGGTTGTCTGCGATTATTATAGTGAGTATCTAACAATTTTGATCTTCATTTGAAGATCTTATACTCTTAGTAACGGCCAGTAATTGCCGGCTAATGTCTGCGATATAAAGCCGTTAGAAAAGCAAAATAGTTTGGACGTAGATACTTACGCTGTTCGACTGGGAGGGTGAAGTTTCTTCTCTTTAATTTCTTTTTCCCCTCCCAGGGGTAAGCGGCTCTTAACCATGGGCAAAAAAAAATATGTGTGTAACCGCGAGGCTAAATTACCCATGGATAGTTTCTATAGATACGTCAAAGAGAACAAAGAAATAAGCCATGACAGTAACCGCAGCGAACTAGTATGGTTAGCAGCAAACCGAGGCGGACTAAGCCAATCACGTAACAAGAAAAAGTTAATACGTGTTGGCGCAATTTTTTGCGCTAAATTTAAGACCACCTTAGGTTAATGATGACACGTGTAACTTGCTCACCACGGGTAAAGTGAAACCCCAAATGAACCCAAACCGAGCCAGTTACCCTTGGGAACGACCTAACCCGAGGTGTAGTGTAACCACAGCTATAGTTGAAACTATGACAACTCCATTCTGAATTTCATGTTGTTGTTTCTAGAACATTGTCTCTGCTTAATCTAATTGTTTTAAGGCCACTCTCTATTATTATTAAAACCTAAATTTTGGTATAGAGTAAATAAGTCGAGAGAAGTATTTGAGTGTGAAGAATTTGATGATAACCGCCAAACCGTCCCTCCAGGCCATGCGAAAGTCCATGCAACTTGGTAAGAGAACTGTTTGGCCATTTTTTATCAAATATTAACACTAAAATTTATTTTTAAACTTCACTAAATTCACCCAAATTCAAATTTCCCTTAAAAAAACTACATTTAAAAATCTGTATTTCCTCCCTCAAATCTCAATCGAAAAATCTGAAAATATTTGCGAGGCTTCCTATTTACTCAATCTGTAAAGTGATTATCGTTTTTTTTTTCAAAATAATGACGGAGATATCATCAAAAATGTCACTAAAAGTAGCGAAAAAACGCCCTTAGGGTAGAGAGTGGCTTTGATACGAACTTGCTCTGGAAACAAGATTGTTCTTGAACCAATTATTAATCTTGTGTGAAATGTTTTCCTGCCCACCAAAATTGAAATTTTCTGCGTTGTCACAGTGTCGAAAGTGAGTGTTGTATCAATAACGAATCGTTATATTTTGAGACGTTGATTAACAAACTGATAGCGCTAAATGTAATGTTTGAGACTCTTTTATCATTCTTTCATCCGGACGTATGACTTTCACATTTACGGAACGTAAATCAAAATGGGCTTTCTCTTGCTTAAGATATGTGTGTAGAAGAACGGAAGTTAATAGTGGAATTTATTACTCTTTAATTTACAGAAGTATATAAGAAATGCCAAAACTGCACTGACCTTTCCAATGAATAAATGAAAAAGAAGAGATGGTTGGGGAGAGCATAAAAGACTTTTACAATGCTACAACCTCTACCGGAAAAGTTTCAGGCCTGCTGCTAACAGTAGCCTTAGCTATTGCCAAGTACTATTCAGATAACCATCGAAAGAGCAGAAGTTACTTTGTATGCAACACAAATCAGTCAAACAGGTTATTCATTCAGGCAGAATGCTTCGATGAATACAGTCAAGAATATATAGACAGATTTCCCCCAGATGCTTTTGTCATTTTCTGGTCGTTCCTTGTGGTTGCGTTGTCGTTTTACTCATGGTTTGCACTCGGACATATTCGTGTCGTGGAAAAATACAAAAATGACATTAGTCAAATGCCTCAAAATATACGAAAAAAGATGGAAGGCAGCTGTTCTGTGTTTGCGTTATACATGGTCCATTTAGTACTCAGAGTAGCTATCTTGGTTGCATTTACATATTTGCAACTAACCATACGTCCTACGAGTTTTCCATCAACTTATAAATGCCCTTTGAAGCCTCCAGTGGAATGTAAAGACGACTTTTACAAAGAAAATACAAGCCTTAATTTGGTCGGCGTTGGCTTCTGTGTTGCAGCTTTTCTTTCATCTTTGATGGAGCTGTTACTTTTATTAACAAAATGCTGTTTGATTCGAAGAAGATTCAATAATCTACAATTTACACGTTTTTTGTTGGATGTTGTCGTTGATGAAGGTAATGTATTCGGGGTGGGGAAGGTGTTTAAAATATGTACCAGACGTTTAACACTTTTAATACAATGATCTACAATTGAATTTGAAATGTTTTTATTGATGTTGACGTAGCGAAAAAACAAAGATACTGTATTATGTATATTATTAGGGAGAAAAATTTGTATTTTATAATTATTTTGTATTTGCAAATATTCCTTTCCCAAGCAACTAAAAATATCAGAGAAACTCGATCAACATTATGCTACAAAAACTTTTAGATTTTTTTAAAAATTACAATTATAACTTCTTACAACACACAAACTTTTACAAAGTTAATATTAAAAAATTATAATACAAATTCAAGTGAAATACTTCTTATCAAACATTTTTACTTGATGTCAAATTTGTTTTCTGAAAGTACATTGTCAAGCCTCCCAATCCAGTTTTCTATTAGAGGAGAACGTGTTACTGGATCAAAGCGCCCCAACTCCCTTGGGCAAACAAATCTAACAAAAGCAATGACTTGAACTTTGGACTTTTACATGATTGGGTGCAAGGCGTGCACCTTTTTATAAAAATAATGACATAATTATAACTAAACGTTTTGAAACAATCTAAAAAAAAATTACACAGTTTTTACTCGACAAATCTCGAAATCTTCAAATGAATAACATGCAGATGTAATATTCAGAATCTCTGGGAAACAAAACTGACAATTTTCCTTGAGGCCAGTGTTTTTAAAATGCTTTTTTCTATAAATAAGAAAGCTAAGATCTGATATACCAATTTTATTTTAAATATTGACAAGAAGAATCCATGTTATAGAAACAAAAAATGTTATTATTCATCTTGGCCTGACATTGTATTAGTTGATGGAGTTCTATCACGGGAAGCTGGTGTATTTATACCCAGTTTGACAAAATCATTTTGGCCTTCTATGGTGACCATCTATGCTTGTGGTCGTTCCGCATGTAGACTTTCCCGTAAGTATATGTTGTAGAGATTTGGCTTCATTGAGAAGTTTCTTTCTGGCATGATTGACCCTCCGATTGGAAGAGACAATGTTTAGCTTACCAACTGAGCAAATAATAGGAAACACTTGTCAAATTACTTCACGGCTTCAGTTCTCAATATGTAATGTTGTGTGTATACTGGAGTACTCGATCAAAACGCTAGGAATCGTGGCCTGGGATACCGTCTGGGTACGAAGATACATTTTACCAAATCGCTATTACAGCGGCATTCCTATTGATTGTTGATGCCTAGATGCGGAGGAACTGGGGAGAAAACAAAGTCAGTGAAAGAAGTTAGGTTTTTTTTGTATATATAATATTATATTGATTTTCTTACTTAGTTCTAATAGCTGTTTCGGTGATAAAAAAGAACTAATAATAAAATTATGTCAAATTCATGTTTTATGAACAATTTTCCTTTTCATCCGGCACGGCTATTTGTCAGCATCTTCTTGAACAAGACCAACTGACTATCCATCAAACGCCTTCCACTCAAGGTAATTTGACAATGGCTAAACTGATTCTTTATTACGGTACACATGCTTTCTATTAAGAAGGAGGCTCAGATTGGGCGAAAATTAAAAACAATTTGAAAACAAACTCAGGCTGAGGCTAAAAAAAGTGAAAATTTTTCTTTACTGAATCTTGTAATTTATGTTCGAAGTGCATAGTAAAAACACACATCAAGCACTGTTAGCCCTTAATTCATACAGTATTATGTGAACTAATTTGTCCCAAATGATAAAACGTATTCATATATTATTACTATTGTAAAAACACACATCAAGCACTGTTAGCCCTTAATTGATTCAGTATTATGTCTACTTATTTCTCCCAAATAATAAACGTAATCATATATTCTTATTATTAAAGTTCATCAGATGATCAGCACTGTTTTTTTGTTTTTGTTTTAATGTTTTGTATTGTTTCAAACTATTAACAGGACTAAGAAGAAAGTTTCAGCTAAAACAGCCGAAAACTGAGAACGAGTCTCGACAAAATTTAATGGTTCGTGTAAAGAATCGTGGAGTTTAATAGTTTCACACGTCAGTCGTTGTCAATTCAAGGGTCTCATTTGTTACAATATATTCATTAAAATTAAGTAAAAAATTCTACGTCTTCGGAGATCCAGACTGGTTCCATATTTATCTTCATCTTGTTGTTTGGAACAAAAACAGTACTTCAAAGTCTTCATCTTCAATTTTTTTTAGTTTCAAGATTTGCAAATATACAGCTAATCGAGGTGGATAATAGATCAATAGAATCAATATAAACTGGACAAAAAGCTTTAAAAGAATAAAACTGAATAATCGATAACATAAATTAATAATCAGAAGAAAAGAACAAACTGGATTCAACAATTTTATTATCTCAAGGGAAATAATGACAGGGTTATTTAAAATTGTTTATTTCGTGCTTTTGTGATTGAAAAATTTTAATTAGTACAGTGTCAAAGAAGCCTCTTTGAGATTTTTTTTGTGAGTTCTCTGGTATCTCACTCCATACTTTTGCTCCAATTGTGGATGATGCCGTTGTTTTTGTTGTATTTTTAATCGTGAATATTTAAAATGAAGAAAAACAAGGCGGCTATTTAGTGCGAACCAAGGGAGCTCCTCTCAAGAAGAATGTGTATCATTTTAATTCAAATTGTCAACTGAAAATGGTTATTAATATTAACACATTTAATTTTAAAACAATATGGAAGTTACAAAATATCAAAAAAAATAGCGAGGGCTGTGATTGTATCAATCTCTATACATTGTTTTATAAGCCTGGCTCATGATCGGTGATCTCCTCAAAACGAGTTCCTTAGCGATTACGTACTCGGCTGTTCCTCAGTTGACCCATTTTTTTCATTTTAGTACCAAAATTTCAGCAAAATACACTCTAAATCTCGCACTAAAAATTATCTTTTTTTCTTGTTTGAAAGGTTAGATATTTACAATTTTTATCCTAACTTTGGTGATAAATTCTTACCTCTCCTTAGGCAAAGATTTTTTGTACTACACTGCCCCAAATTTGACTGAAACAGGTAGGACTTCATACCCCGACCAGTTTTCTTAAAATTATTAGAATTCAAAGTCATAAATTCTCAAAATTGTGCTTTTGAACCGTCAAATAACTCCATTATCAAACCATGGAACCATAAAATCTATTCCGCCTGATTGTATAAGACCTCGTCCAGCTCTTTCGTATTTTTCCCAAATGGAAAAAATTGTGTCCATTTGCTTTGCCTGCAGAACGTTTTTTTGGTTTCTCTTCTTGCTGCATTTTAATCCATTATTTTTGGTTAATACTACAACTACCTTCCATGGTGGGGACAGTTATCTTAATAATTAAAACTAGTTTGCTTAAACTGTCGGTGGTGCACATACCAGTGTAACCAAGATGTACCATGTACATTTTTTTAGTTGGCAAAAAGGTTTTGCAATAATTTCTTGTTTTTATCTTCTCGACAGGTTGTGATTATCAAGAACTATGTTCAAAGCTGAAGCACAATTTTTTAACCTCAACTGAGACCCTTAGAGAATTATATGGAAACAAACTTAAAACTGACACAATATTTACTAAACTGCTTCTCCAGAAAGGTCGGATCCGGCATTCCTTAAATTTTGAGGAAGGAAGAGAGAACTTATTATCTTATACTAAAGATGTCTCTTCAAATAAAGTTATCGAACAAGCTTACCAACTTTTTATGCCAGATGAGGACACTGAAAACCCGAAATTGATATTGCTTACAGGAAGGGCGGGAATTGGAAAGACTTTGTTTTCAATGAAATTTGTGAGGGACTGGGCATCGGAGAGTTTATTTCCTCGTGAGGAAGTCGATAACAAATATAAGTTTGTGTTTCTTTTTTTCTTTCGCCAACTCAATGAAATTGACGAGCCTTTGTCACTTTTTGATTTCCTAAACTTGTCACACGATCTTGACGATAGTGAATTTGATCTTGTTTGTAAGAATCCCGAACAAATTCTTATTGTGATGGATGGTTTAGACGAATTTAAAAGCACAATTCCTGTCAATAGATTATTCCCAGGGAAGGACAAGCAAAGCATAGCAACTATATGTGCTCAAATTCTAAATCGAACGGTTCTCAATGGAGCTACTGTTGTTGTGACAAGCCGGCCTGAAAGTAAACAACTGATTGAATTCGATCGAAATGCAGAAATACTTGGCTTCAAGCAAAAAGACGTTGAAGAGTATTTCAAAAAATTTTTTGGTAGCGAAGTTGAAAAAGCTGATATTGTACTTCGTCATGTTAAAGAAAATGCCAATATTGCTGGAGTCTGTTATGTTCCGGTAAACTGTTATATAATATGCACCTATTTCCAATGGCATCTTGAAAATCGACATTCTAGCACCGAAGATTTCAAACTTCCTTCAACAATTACCGACTTGTATCAGGCGATTCTCGAAATGTTTACTTTAAAACACCACAAGCATTACAAAGGGCAGAAGTTCTCCGATACACCAGATATTACATCCGTTTTACCCGAGCTGTCTAGACTGTCTTATGAGTTACTACAAGCTAAGAAATACGTTTTCAACCAAAACGACCTACGAGAAGCAGTGGGTGAAGATGGCGTTACAAAAGTATTAGAAAGTGGCATTATTCATTCTATTCCCGCTTGTAGTACTAGTCCATCTAGAGTTGAAACAAAATATTATTTTATACACTTAACTGTCCAAGAATTTTTAGCAGCTCATTATTTAGTTAAACATGAAAATAGATATACTATTATGGAAAATGCTGTTGATGGATATACTATTATGGAAAATGCTGTTGAACAGAAACTAGATATTGTGATTCAGTTTGTGTCAGGTCTCTTAAAAACTGAGTCATCGTCGGATAAAGCACGTGAATTGTTATCATTTATTGTGGAAAAGCTTTTGAAAGGTAAATCCAAATCTAATTATTTGCTGGTAATCCAGTGTATTTTCGAGTTTGGATGCCCTTCGTTTGCCAAACAAGTTGTTCAACAGAACAATTTTACTAAACTTATCTTACAGGCTAATGATTCACATTGTGCTGCATTAGCTTTTCTATTGTCACTCGATGTAGAAATTAAGTACAAGACAAAGATTCTAGATTTGTCCTATAGTTCAATAACAACTGTAGGAATGAAGTATCTAAAGAATGCACTAAAAAGTCCTAATTGTTGCATTAAATCCTTATATTTATCTCATTGCAATCTAAATGATGAAAAAGCTAAGTATCTAAGTGAAGCTTTAAGTAGTGGTCATTGTACCCTTCAGTCGTTGAATGTATCTTATAACATAATAAGTGATGAAGGTGCTAAGTATCTAAGTAAAGCTTTAAGTAGTGGTCATTGTACCCTTCAGTCGTTGGATGTATCTCATAACATAATAGATGATGAAGGTGTTAAGTATCTAAGTAAAGCTTTAAGTAGTGGTCATTGTACCCTTCAGTCGTTGGATGTATCTTTTAACTATATACGTGTTGAAAGTGCTAAGTATCTAAGTGAAGCTTTAAGTAGTGGTCATTCACAAGGCGAAATTATGGATTTTTGGGACTTTAAATGGTCACTGAAATGTGCCTAAATGTCATATTTCATTACCTATACTGCTCACTTTAAGGAACCTTATATATTAACTTTAAGGAACTTTACTGCACTTTTTAAAGGTACCAAAATGCACATTTAAGGACTTTTAAGAAAGTTCATTAAAGGTGATTATATTTGAACTTTAAGAGACTTTTATAGGAGCTTTTAAAGTTTATTATAAGTTACATTTAATTGACTTTTAAATGTCTGAAAGATTCTTACAGGTCAACTTTAAAAAAACTTTAAGATGCAAAAAAAGTCATTTATACTTATTTGGTAAAGTTTTAGGTATGCCATTATTTCAGTACACTAAATGTTTAAAATACTTTTACATATATATAAAATAACCTTTTGGTTACTTTTAGTCAAAAATATCCCATCCAACTGATTTTTACTTCAGGTAAAGATCAACAACAAATTATAAGACTTTTTCATTATAAATGCATTTATTTTTGAGAATACGAAATCAGTATTAAACAATAACAAATATAACTTTTTAAATTTATACTTTACACAGTGACTTGTTGTTTAAAGCTCTAGTAAGAAACTATAATTATAATGCTAACTAATCTTAATGAGTACAAGAAAAGAAATATGTCTAAAGCATTTATTCCTTATCTAAAAAGAGGTAAAATCAAGCTTGAACAAGCAAGGACAAACTTCCATGACATTACTGAATTACACTCAAAATGAATTTTTTAAAGTTCATTGCACAAAATTAATCTTAAGATGGCTGTAGTAATATAACAGTCTTAACAGCGCTCATCATAAATAATTCGATAGTGACTAAAGTTACTTTAAATTATCATCACTATATAAACCTCAACTAACATATCAAATCTCATTTCATGCTTTTCATATTGTTAATTAATAAAATAAAAACATCTTAACTTGAAGTAGAAACAAAGATGCTATTTGGCAATCAACTATAAAATAGATATATATAAGACCAAAGGTATGTACACTAAAATAATTTAAAGATATAAATAACGAGTTTTTCACTTTTTTCACTATGAAACAGCTTTTGCTTGGACTGAAGTCTATATAAAGGCAAGGTTTGCGGTAACTATAGCTTAGACTATATATCAAATCAAATACTAGAATAAAAGTGACATAAAGCTATAACAGACACTACAAATAACTTAAGAAGTCTGTTAGGAAATTGAAAGTAACCTATAACTGATAAGTCACTAATATCATTCAATTTGTTCAAAAAATCTAAAGTCAATGACATCACATATACATGGGAGTTGATGCATTTACTGGTTCTCCCAGTGAAACATAAGAATGTGAAATACTGCTGGTTGATTCAGTGGCACTATTTGGGAATAAATTCCTTGGCTGAAGCTTCTTGACTGCCCACTTATAGACCTTGGCGGGTCTTGGCCTATCCGAAAGAATGTGACGTCTCACACGCTTAACTCTTTTAAGTACAGCTCGCCTTGACTGTCGCCCTAAAAAATGCTGGTCCAGACTTTTTTTTCCCAAACGAAGCTCTTTTTTTTCCCAGGGAAGTGACTTCACTTTGAACACAACTCTTTTATGCCCATCATTGTCTTCTTCTTCAGCACTTTCCTCAGACGACATATACTGAGGGTCTTCTACAATTTTCTTCCATTTTTCTTTAACCTCTTCATCCCAATCAATGGTGGCTAGAGCATCTTCCCTATTCAGTTGTTTCTGTGGAGAAATCAGCATGTATTAAGTAATCTAATGGCACAATACCAACACCTAGGGGGTAATAACTGATCACTTGGATGATTTTTTTAATTGAAAACCAAACATTTTTAAACAATATTAAAAATGTTTTGCACACTGATATAAGTTGAAGAAAAAGTTAAAGCACTGCATAAGAACCAGCATAATTTCACAAGGATGCCTGCTGTTACAGTATTAGATAACTCATTGATAAGTTTTCGTTTTTGTGTTTTAACAAGTCAAATCAGACTCACAACTGCAATATTTTGTGCGCATAAACATGTTCACACATCTTATTTTAGTAGAAGAAACCCAAATTTCACACATAGTCAAATAATTAACTGGTCTTTGAATCAAGGTAAATAGATCCTGTAATATCAGTGCTCATTTAAACCACAGAAAATGTTTTTTATGGAATGGTTGGACAAAATGGTTGTTCATATAAGTTTGAGTTGAGTGCAAGTCAAGGATGAAATGAATCGAGTGAGATGGAGAGTGGGAGTAGGAGAGATTGCTGCCAGAGTGGGGCAATCGGGTCACCCTTGTTTACGGGGATAAACTCAGATCAAAATTGGAATTGATTGACTGATTTATTGCAAGCCTTTAAAGTCAACCAATCAGCAGCAGTTCTTATGAAAACGTTTTGACTATGTTATCTGTAATGCTAGTCTTGATGCCTTCGATAGGATAAAACATGATAAAAAATCTATAAATGCCTTACGGTTTTCAAGCGATAAAAAGTTTTAAAAGTACAGTTACATTTCACCTTTTCTTGTGCAAGGCTTCATCAGAATTTTATATCATTTTTATCAGTAATGGTTTTTCAAAAATGACTTACAGTGCTCATCCTTTGATTTTTTCTACACGTTTTTCTATGGGCCATCTGTGTTCCCTCTGCCTGCCTTTTTCCATCTTCTTTTCTTGAATCAAAGTATCTTTTTATTGCTGCTACAAATATAAGA
>JAOTRI020110091.1:0-13108 GCA_028564885.2 Zoanthus sanctaehelenae | reverse complement strand
TCTCAGACATATGAAAAAAATAAACTGGTTTTAAAAAGAAATAGGTTGAAAAATATAAACTGAATTGAAAGTATAAAAAATGAACTGCTTTGAAAAAATTTGAACCATAATAATTCCCTCACAAAAATAAGTAGGTCGAAAGTATACTTTTAGTATGCTGTAAGCATACTAATTCTGTACTAATGCAAATTACAGTACATTGACAGTATACTGTAAACATACTACAGACTGACATGTGTTAACACAGACTATACTGGAAATGTACTTCAACAAATTCAACTAAAAGAAAGTACATTTCCAGTATGCTGTAAATGTACTGCAGTCAACTGTGTAGAGTGCAGCCAAAAATAGGTATATACTGGAAATATACTTGATCAAATTAGCCTGAATTTAAGGCAAGCAAAATTCCAGTGCACTTTTAGTGTAATGCAGCCAACATTAATGATTACCACACAATAAGATCTATACTGTACACAGGGAAGAGTTTCATCTTTACTGCTTTTCTTGTACAATATGGAAGCATCAATTTCTTTTATTGCAGCCTTGGGAAGATCCTATTTCACAAATTAAGTAAAAAAAGAGTCTAGCAACAACTTCATATGCACTCCCTTATCTTTGGGAAAGGCTGAGTGCAGGTTTGTTGCATCTACACTTTTACAATAAGTAAGATTGCTGACAATGCATCATTAGTGAACTGGTAAGTTGAGACTTGTAATTAATGTCATTTTCCCCTTTTCCCTTTGTTTTTACCATTATGATATGCGGTATTTAAGACAGAAAAAGCTAGAGAAAAGCAAAAATAATAACATCACATGTACAGTTTATGTTTATTTTGTCAATGCATATATTCATAATCGCTTAAACAAGTGTACCTCAAGACAGCTAGGTCACAGTATCAAATCTCAATGATCCTTATGCTAGCTAAATTTAAAGCATGCTATGGTTTCATTTGATTTTATACTCAAGGTGAATGAAATAATTTGAAGGACTGTACTAGAACCTCCCAATTCCCAATTCATCACTAACAGTGTTAAGGCTGACCATTTAACTTCCAAAGTTGGGAGTGTTGAATTAATTGACATGAAATAAATAAAAAGAAATTCTTACAAAATGATATGAAATGAAAAAAAAAAGTCTTGCAAATAGACCCGGAACAAAATAAACTTCTTGCCGTGAACCAATAGTAAAGTATATTTAAATCAAAAGATTTAAAAATAAAGTAAAAAGTGATCACCAAACCAAACCACCCAACCCAGCAGGCTCCCCCACCCCTCCCGCTTAAAAGTTAAACAGTCAGCCTCTAAGCAGGTGGTGCAGTTCATTTGAACAACTCTTAGTCTTTCTCAAAAGCATTTGGAAAATTGCACACAAATAATACGTCCATACCACAGTCCACAGTTAAACACAAAGAGTTCAGATTTTCAATCTGTACTGCAACGATCTTACCACTTTCTTTCTGGAAGGGTATAATGTGACTTGCTGTTGAATTTGTATACCTGTCAGCTGATAATTTAATATTTCCTGCTGCTTTAAGCTCATAAATAAGAGCCAGATACTTAGGTGTCTTGCATAAACAAGCTGAATTACAAAAAACAGGGTTTTTGCATTTCATAAAACACTTAATAAAATTTACAACCCATCCATATCTTAAATCAATACTGTTAGCAACACCATGAAAGGAAACTGTGTAACTATTCCGTCTTGTAACAACTTTGTAATCCTGTGAGTGGATCATCGTTCCCTGATGAACTAGACGCTTGAAGACAAACACCCTTTCAACCTCACCCACAGCTGCCAGCAGAGCTCTTCTCTTATCACCATCTAACGTAGTCAGGGTTTGTGCCCCAACAACATAACTATCAGTTGATATTCTTTCCTTTTTATTGTCTAACAACTGTGGCCTTGTGCTCACAAGATGGTTGTAAAACTCATGTTGAGAAGACCTAAACTCCAAAAGGGGAATAAGTTCTGGTATTTTCTGCTGGAAACAAATAGCAAAACTGATCTGAAATTCTACGTTTTGGGTTCCATGGAAAAGCTTTCTAAGATCTCCATTGTAGTCTTCATAACAAAAACATGAAGATGCCCAAAGTGGCCCTAAGTTTTCTACACAAGACACAAGATGAAGTAAACAATGAACATTAAAAGTCTCATATCTCCTTCCGTACAATGACTCAACCTTAAGACAGAAATGGTTCAACAAACAAGCAGATTTACTAAGTTCATTGCTTGATATGGAATCCTGAAGAAGCAGGAATATGGCATCTACAAGCAATAAAAAATGCTGAAAGTAATCATTTGGTAGTAAACCCCAAAGGCATGGAAGGCCATAAAATAACAAGAATGACCGCAGCTCAGATGCTTTGAGGTGAGCCATATTAGCTATGATACTTCTTGGTGTTCTGGTAATTCTGTATGGAGGTCTTATGCTGAGAAACCGCTTTTCAAATATTTTAATCTTGTCTGCCCCTAAAAACCATGGCTCTGAATTGTAGGACTTGTCAGTCCAAAGTGTGAGTAGCATTTTAACCACACCTAATAGTACACTGTGCATATAGTCAATTGCTGTTCCAGAAATGACATTAAATTTTGGAAAATACATCGACCAAGAGAGGCCTTTCACTCCTTTGGTGGCCTCTGTGTTTGACTTGCCTTGCTTTTTTAACCTTTCAGCTTTGATAGCTAAGCAGACAGTCTCTTCATGGTTTCTTTGTCTTGTTTGCCCATTATTTTCTCTATCATAAGAGTAAACATGACTATGTCCAGCTCCAGTGGAACTTGTCTTTAAGGTGGTGCCAGGATGTAAACAGTAGGGACAACCAAAATACCCATTAAACTGCACAATGTTGTGAAAAAGACACTTGGCAGGAGCATCAAAAGTTCCACTCAACAGGATACATTTGATTGTCTTGGTTTCCCCAGTTGACAACTTGACAAGGCTCCCTGCAAAAAACAAGTAGTATGTCACTTGATCAAGGAGTAAGGTACCAGGCATGTTGTCCACCTTGTGACAATACTTGGGGAAAGGGTAATTAAGAAAAATTAAGAGAATGTCGTTACGTTCGTGCTACAAATCTGTAACTGGAACATTTCTTTACATATGTTCAAAAAAGATGAGCACAACTTTGCTCCCTCAAATTCTATCATTGGGAAAATTATACTGAATACCAGGATAAAACAACTCCCATCCTTCATAATTCCACACCAGAAACAACACCGCAAAGAAACTTGCAGTTTAATTAGGTTGGGTAAATGTAGAACCCACCCCAGCACTTTAAATGACATCAATCGTGCTCAATCATCATAGAAAGGAAAAAAGTAGGGATTTTTAGGGAAAATTGAAAGAAGCTAAAATAGTAGGGTTTTTAGGGCCACCAACATGCCTGAGGTACCTATGATTTTGAGGTAAACTTCTATTTTCATACAGTTGCAGTTTATAACTAGCTTTCAACACACTCAAAATCTATAACACTAGGGACCTACCTTTTTCAAATATCTCCTTTAGTGTACTCCCAAATGGCTCCAGGAATGTCCGAAATATAGGCTTTGAGGTTCCAAACCAAAGTCCAGCAAAAATCTTATTTTTGCGGCTAAACCTGAGAAACAAAACCAAAATATGTACAGTACAACTTAAGAAAGCCCCAAGTGACCTCTTATAAAATAATGCTTAGATTCCTCTCTCAAATTTTGAAACTAGATGATCAGCCACTTTGGGCTTTGTTTTCCACTCTGCTAACAGGGCCATTAAGCCCCAATATCAGCAACCATTGTTCTCATATATTTTGTATGGTATTACCAATAGTAAGAATTTATGGAAAACTCAAGACAAGTCATCTTTTGTGATCATTTCCTTTTCTCTCCTGACCTGAATGTTTAATCAAGCAGTTGATATTGTGGGGATCGAGAAATAAGACCCTGGTCACTACTGAGACTTAAAATTTAAACTTCATGAGAGAAAAGAAAGACTGCAGAAATCGAGGTAATTAAGTCTTTCAAGTCGTTGCAGCTATAACTTATTGGCAAGTCAATCAGTTGTCAAACTGTTTTTTATACTGTTTGCATGAATTTTGTTGATAAACTGAAAGTCAAAACTGAGCCCACTGTAACAGACAAAATACGCATTGGCCTGGGGTTGAGATGGTATCCAAGCAACAACAAGTGCACACTCAATAAAGACTTGACTTAGTTTCAGCAGAATCTTTCTTTTCTCTCACAGAGTTCAAAGAAGGGCTCTGCTGGCAAGGTGCTTTCTTCAATGCTAAGGACAGACCAATAAAATTTTTCAACACACTGATTTCTTTTTTAATGTCCAGGGTCAGTCGGTCAAAAAAAACCAAAAAAAAAAATTGATTCAACAACAACAGAATAGAATTGCGTGTCAAAATTTAATTGATGGTTTGAAATTGAATTCCTTGACAATGTTTGCCAAGGAATGTAAGTTATAATTTTTCTGCATTTAAAAATAATTATATGTTAAAGAAGCTCTCATGCTTTGTACTTTGCTAAGAAAATTTTAAAATTTAAACTTAGGACGTTTAACTTCGTGTCAATGTTATCGTTTTTCTTGAAAACACCATTATTTATTTTATTTTCATTTCTCCAGAAACAGGGTCGCAAGGTCTGTGCTTTAAAAAATTAAATTGGTCTGGCCTAGCTAAGCTTCAAATTGCTATTGAAGTGGAGGAAAAACTCTTGTTTTTTTTAAATATTTATTAATTTTAAAGTTAATAATATGGTGAGTACAATCTGACATTATAACTACAAAAAAACTAGTTACAATACCTAAATTCTCTTTCTTAAAAAATAAAACAAGATATCATTTCTTACACATACAAACAGTTGGAGAGCCCATTTACCTTGCATCAGGTGGTAGTTCATTAACTGTGAAGTAAATTGGCCACAACGAGAACTTGGAAGATCGAAATATTGCAACCCCATCAGTGTTCACTTGCAATGAAATATGCAACTCATCTTGCATGTGATGATCCGAAGTTCCACGAAAAAATCCTCTCTCACTGAAATGCTTTCTATATAACTTGCCATCAAATACATCCTCAATATTTTCTTTCTTTTTCTTTTCTCTGTCTATTCGGTACTGCAATAGCTTGGGCATTTCTGCTCCTAAAAAGTTGTGAAAAATTAAAATTAATAATCAGAAAATTGGAACTTTCCTTCCTCAATCATTAATAAGTCAGTCAATTCCAATCCCCATCCCCAGGGGCATTTGTAAGAGCAATTTATCTCTTAAAATTTTTGTAAGAATAATGACACATTTGAGTTTACAAGACATAATAGAAAACAGCAAAGAAACTTGACTGAAAGTCTGCCCACTGTTTTTAACAGTCAAGCCATCCTGGGGTGGAAGGGGAAGTGGTTAAATTTTCTTATTTTAAAAAACTGACAAATGCCAGAGGGAAATATTTACTATAACCACATTCTTAGGGATCTACCCCATATATAGCTGTTTTAATACTGCTTGAAGACAATTTAGGGAATTAATCAATATTACATAATAACCTGATGTAATTTATTGTCACTTTTCTAAAAACTATATAAGTTTATAGTACAATATAGAAACAAAGCACATTGTACTTACGTGAAAGTAAACTACATAACTGGGTTGCAAGGGGGATGATGATGAAGTAAGAGGAATTTTTAGGGAAGTCTTTTAGACAATGCTTGTTGGGGCAAAACGATGCTGTAACAGTTCCAATGTAGTGCTGGCAAAATGTACAATAATAATGCAGTTCCACTGGACAACGAATCTTCTTGAAAAATTCCCGCAGCAGCTTCATCGATGTCTTGCATAAGTTGGGTGCTATGCAATGGAGTTCAATCAAGACCAGCAAATCGGTTAGAGCTAAACCAGAAAGTCCATGTCGGACAGCGAAGGTCATTACAAGCAACAAGCTGGCTCCTAAAGTAATTGGGGCTCCTTGATAGAGTGGTTTTCTTTCTTCATCAGCTGTGCTAGTGAAAAAAGACAACTCTTCTGTAGGATTTTCTCCATCACCAAGATCTGCTTCTTCTTCTTCTTCTTCTGAATCAAGATCGTAGAGATCATCAATGAGGGCATCATTTTGTGTATCCTCATCGAGGGGATTGTCAGCGAAGCCCGAGGAGTTTTGTCCTGTAAATCGCTCGATATCATCTTCCATACAACGCTCTTGGACACCACCTTCAAATTCGGTCGACTGCTCGAAATCATCCTCATTGTTCAAATTGTTTACCTCTAAACCCTGCATCTGACTTTCATGTTGTTCAATACCATCTTCATCACTCGAAATCTCAGCATCTGAAAACTGTACTGGACCTTCAGGCTGCTTAATTGCTGCTTCTGAGAAGCAAACATTGCCTTGCTGGCCATGCATATGGGTCGACGGCGACCTGATAGTTTTTTCAAGTTCCGAATCACAAAATTCCTCTTGCTTCCCAGTTTTTGACCTACCTACAGCGTTTTTTTTCTTCCAATGATATAAAGTAGACTTCGGTATTTTTCTAGCTGGATCCGAGAGAAACTGTAAATATGGTCCACGGCGTTCTCGACTCTCACACGGATCGGCCATGTTGTGAACGTTGAATCTATCCCATAATACTTTCCAATATGAATACTCGCTTTGGTGGTCAGCAGTCAATACCTTTAGGCGGGATTTTGGAGCAGGATTTTGCTTGCATGAGCGCGATATTCAGCTTTGTGTGCACATCTCATTTCCATAAAAATGCCTACTATTTCCAACAGGAAAAGAAGTACAGCACATGCATTTGGAGATGAAGGTGAGCGTTTCAGAGTGGCTGTCGTGAAATTCATGATCAAAATTATTTTGAACGTAAAATACTTAACTGCCGTCGAACTTAATTAAGGCAGCTCATCTTCGGTGTAAGAACCTGTGAAGATTTTTCTTTGTTTTTTTTGGTACCGTTTTTTCACTATTATATTCATTCTATCTGTTGTTTTGAAATCATCGTTTTCTTTGTTCTACGTCACTCTTACACCGAGGTAAACCCTAAAATAGAGACATTTTAATTTAGATACTTAATAGTAATAGTGGTACAAAGACTGCAACTACGAATACGAGATTTGAAGTCAAGTGTTTAATTAGCGCAGTATTAAGAAAAAATATATCCCAGGAAGCTTCATTTTACTTTTTATCAGCGATGAATTTGAAGTTTTTGTTTTGAATAATGATAGCTAAGCCCCTTACGTGATAGGCCTTATCACAGTTTTCGACGCCATTTTATAAACGAGTAGGCAAACATGTCTTGAACGGTGTTTATTAATTTTAACAAAAATCTTCATGAAACATCGCTTCTGAAAAATTCATGAATTGGAAAATTTTGGCACTAGGAAAAGAACTTTAAGAAAAGAAATTGGAGGGATGTAACTGTGCCAGAAAGCATTCAGTCGTGTTTTGAACTTTACATACATTTCCCTGTTTTTTTCCCGCAACTATTTTTATAGTAGCATGCAGTTTCCTGATACTTCGCCCACACTGTACAAGTTGAGCAGATTGGAATAATCATGAAGTAGTGCGAGAAACGGCTGAAACTTATGTTTTCAACTGACGTTTTCATTCAATTAATAATAAAACACTGTTTCCTAAGTCAATTAAGTGTTTTTTTTTGTGTTTCAGTATATGTGTTAGTTCAATTTGTTGAGGACTCTGTAAGAGAAATCTTTAAGAAGAGTTCCATTACAGTCCGCGATGATGGCATGAGGGAGGCCCCTTATGGAAAAGAGTTTTACTTGTGCACAATTCTTTATGAGAGTGGTAGGTCAACAATCATTTCCCTTAAGTACTGTATTGTTGATAATTGTACGGCTGGGTGGCAACCTTCCCACCAAGTCATATTACATAAAATGTCTTTAAAAAACAGTGTGGCCAGTACTGTTCAATGAAGTTCATGAAAGGGATGGCACTTCACAAAACCATTTGCTTAGTAAGGGTTGTTGACCTAAGAAAAAGGAACGTATATGTGCTAATGTCCTATTCTTCTGATGGCCGTGATCGAGAACCAGTAAACCATTTAGACTGTCACTATCCTTATGTAGGTTCTAGTCAATAACACCCTAGTATTATACCATAGTCGGGTAATTACACATTATATCAATATATCATTTTGCACTTTCATAACAGATGATAAAGAAGACCTTATGAAGAAAAAGTGTGCAATGGATAGCCTCACAAAGCCAGCTTCAAAGAAATCTGGTGCACAGAAGAAAACAAGGGCAAAAGTTAGCACCGGTTCTACACTGGACAAACAGAGTGTGAGAGGTGAGGGAGAAACAAATGTGGCAATTAGAGAAAAGAAAACAGAGGAAAAAGACCACTTTGCAGCAAAAAAGAAGAAAAAGGAGGACCAGAAAGCTGAAAAGCAGACTGGAGGTGAAAGAAAAACAGATTGTGACAAAGACAAGGAAAACAAAGAAAAGCAAAAGAATAAAGAAGCCAAAGAAAAAGAAAAGTTAGAAAAGCAGAAAAGAAAAGAAGAAAAAGGATTGGAAAAAGAAAGAAAAAAGAGAGAAAGAGAAGCATTGGCTGAGAGGGATAATTTGTATTTAGAAAAATTATACAAGATGAACACTGTACCTACTACCCCAGTAAAGAGCCTTTGCGAATTTGAAATAAATGACAAAAACATTCATGACAACCTTGATGATACTAATGATTTTCTTACGACAACATCAACATCAAGTGAAAATGCTTTTGTCGGAGAAACGTTTGATGTTGATGTTGTACAAGATGTAGATTTATTGTTCTCAGCTGTTACAAGGCCAACAACAGGAGGAAAGCAACCTCGAAAAAGATACCATCCCTTGAAAGCGCCACAGAAGAAACCAAGGAGAAATGTCCCTGCACAGCAGTTGAATACTGTTCCTAACATAGACTGCCAGAGATGCATCGACCTTCAACAGCAAGTTGAAGATCTGAAGAAAAAACTTGAGCAGTATGCCAACTCAAAAAGTAAGTGATGACTTATATTAATACCCTGGGTAGTTACCATGCAGTTTCAAATCACTGCCTTTTAGTTAGTACATTGAATTGTTTTACTTTGTGACAGTTAAACTCTTTCTTGTCAAACAGTGATGTTAGAAATTCCCCCCTGCCTAACGCATATGAGAAATTTCTGGGGTAGTTATATAGTTTTGTCCCAAATGTGCAAAACTCTTGGTTAAAACTTAATGGGATGGTAATACAAGGGATATTTAAGATGTGCAGTGGCGTAATTTCACAGCTATTTTTATTTTTCCCTCTTAGCATTCTTAATTTGGTACTTTAATGTGCTAATTGGGACTGTCAAGAACAAGAACTTTTGTCCGAGGCTGCAGCTTGAAGTCGTGTTTTTGTAATACGTGACATGAGCAGAATTTGTAGTTTCAAAATTTTTCAAAAGTTTTATTGGAGCAAAGATAAGAAAAACAGTTTGCAACTCTACTTCGTCACATCAGTTCAATTAAAGTATTGACTCAATTAAAGTTATGAAGTTCCATTGGAAAGCAATCCTTTCAATACTTAGAAAAGCTTGGATACAAACTTGGGTGTTTTCTTTGTCTCAGATCACCCACGGTTGTGGTTATATCTGTTTGTTTCTTTATTACCTAAAAGAATTTTTGTTTTAACAAAAGTTAAGGTAACAATAAAGGTGGTAATAATATTATTCCTGAACATCGCATTATTTTTACTAGTGTTGAGCTTGTTGCAGAATAATATATATGAGCAGAGTAAAAACTTTCAATATTTGATCTTAATTACCAGTAATAATAAAACTGTCCGTAACACTGGTCATTGTGTTTGTATTAATAATAAATTTGTTAACTGTGTTAATTTTTAGGTATACCACTGGAACCACCAAGGCCAGGTGTTCTTCCTTTGGAAACTGCAAGTGCATTTAATGTAAGTGTGAAATTAATTAACCGTTCTTGTTCAACTACTGGATTATGCATGGGGATTTATTGATTGTTTAAATAGTGTGTTGTGCCAGAAAAAATCAATTCTCCTCCCAAGTAGGATAGGTATGGATATTTTCTGGTTTTAAGTTTTTTAGATCAATTTTAAGCCGTTTTTACCATTTTTATTTATGAACACTGATCACCAAAAGAGCAACATTATTAACCAATGTCTATATAATTAATTTGCAAAATCCTTTAAGGACATTAAAAGAAGTGGTGGTTTACAACATGGTGACAAACACTGTGTTATATTATTAATAAAGTTTTTTTTTTCAACAACCATAGTTGTACTGCAGTAGATTTGAGTCATTTCAACTTTCATGGCAATCAAGCCAATCAATTGATCAAGGATTTTTGCTATAATTTACTAGGGAATGTTTGATATGAGGTCTTGCTCTGTTTTAAAATGTTTTCTTACGTCATAACTTGATTCCAGATGGTGGAGCTCTCACCTGGTAGCCGGGTGTTCGTTTACCAAACAAACATAGAAGTTGCCACCAAAAAGCTTCCGTCAGCTGCTGCCTGCTTCTTGCTAAACTGTTTTTACAGTAATAGTGAGCTTGTAGGGTCCAACCTCTCAGGGGCAAATGGGAAGAAACAGCTCAACCCCCAGATTATTGACGCTATTGTTGGTAAGTCATTTCCTTGCAAAACTATACAAACAATTAATGGGAAAAAAGGTAAAGGGGAATCCAAGGTTACTGTCCAGATTCAAGTGAAGATAGTATTTGAAATGGTTTGCAATTATCATAATAAAACCATGCAACACTGTGTTTGTTTTCTTATTTTGGATAGCTTAATATTTCTATGGGATCCAATATTTTCACCTGGGAATTAAGATAAAGATTTTTCTTCAAGGAGTTAACTTTAAAGCAGTCATGTTTTTGTTGAAAACACATCTTATTTGAACATATGCAGAGTGAATCCAGGTGAAAAAGAAGTAGCCATAATTATACACTGTAATCACAGATTCACTGATACGTTAACCCCATTTTTGTGTTTTATTTTAAATTAGCATTTGTTATTGCAAAGGGAGAGAAGAAGTCACTCATCAAAACAGTACTGCGCAACAAGATCACATCCCTTGAAACCCGGCTGAAGGCAACAAAAGATAAGGACAGTAATTAAGAATTCCTTTTGGATTTATTCCTGTGTTGTTTATCCTCCACAATAGCTAATGGAGTTTATTTCTTAAATTATATTTATTCAGATCACATTGATTAAGGTTACTGTTCAGTTTAAGCGGTGTTTTTGGTTAATAGAGCATATATCTCTGTTGATCTACAACGTAACCCTATAAACCTATATATCACTGAAAAGCTTATTAAATTCTCTAAATCGCTGTTTAATTTTTATTTAGTAATTTCAAATAAATATTAAGAACGAAAGCCTTGTTTTTCGATTTTTGTGTTCTCTTTCGGGAGTTCCAACATGCTGCGTTTAATGGCATCACTTATAATATTTTCTCACTTGACACTAATTGAAGTCCAAAAATGTGTTGGCATTTTTTGAAAGGCCGCTTTGTTTTTATTTTACAACCAAAAACCAGAATTAGGGCTTTTGAAAACGAAAACAACGGAGTTTTATTGCAATAACTTTAAAATTTTTTAAAATTTAAAAAAATGCTGACACATTTTAGAACTTCAGTTATTTAGCTATAAAACTGCCAAATTTCAGGGTTGGAACCTCGAGTGTTTCATAGACTTGCCATAAAAATAATTTCGAGAAAAAAGTTTTTAAAAGTTTTGGGGTTCTCCCAAGCCCACTGCATGATATGTTTATTTTTCTCCTCCCACAAGAACAATGGCACCAATCAAAATCAATTCCAGCAGTAATATCTCCCACGAAGTGAAACTGAACAAATCAGTTGTGGTGATTTTTATAATTCCGCAAGACTGACGCCAAAGGGCACTGTCAAAACAACAGAGTGTGACGAGCCATTTTTATTCCAGTGAAATTTTCTATATCAAAATCTCCTTCTTTAAATGAGATATTGCCATTTTTTTTGCACATATGTTGAAAGGTTCCTTAATTATTTATACAAATGGCTACTAATCTCAATTTGGTCATTTTCATTGGTTTCAAACTGAACGGTAACCTTAAGTACAACTTACCTAAAATTGTGAAATTTAACATTTAGTTATTAAGTTTTTGAATTTTACCCTTTAAACCAAAGATGTAAATTGTTGCAAAGACTGCATTTGTAATAAATTATTGGAAGACGCATCTTACACAACTGTAACAGCACCCACCACTGACACCAAACACCTTTTAGTCAAAAGAGTAAGAGAGACCAGTTACAAAGGATCTGTAGTGTGTGTTAATTGAACAAGATTTCTTTACACAATGTACAATGCAGTCTCTCCAATTGTGATTTAGCGATTTCTTATAATAGTTTGATTTATGCAACAATACCAAATTGTAAACGTTAGAGATGTGTTTTTAATTCTTACCAGATGCTCATCAAATTGTTTGTCAGTTAGGTATTAATTTTATTGTAAATTACATATATTTTTAAATAAATTTTTTTAAGTCTCATTGATTGTGTATTATTGTCCTGTTTTAAACTCACTTGCAAAATATTCACAGTACTCTGCAGAGTGAAGTTGCAAATTGATAATTGCTCCTTCAAAGATTGAAGTTTTAATGTGTGAAATTCAATTATTGAATTAACACGTTCTCATTGGCAGAAATGTGATGTACGATGTACTACAAATGTTTAACTGGCCTGGTTGAGATCAGGACAGGTCTATAGGTATATACATATATGTACTTCCAAAAAGCATACAAAAAGTATACTTTTAGTATAATAAGTATGCTCACAGTATACGTTTTGGCACAAATATTGCAATCGGCTGAAAGTATACTTAAAGTATACTTTCCCATAGTTGATTCCTGAGTCCAAAATTAATGCTACTTTTTGTATACTTTTAGTATACAAAAAGTATGATCTACGAAGATATTATATTGTACTTCAAATATACTTTATGTTTGTGTAAAGTATACTTAGAGTATACTTCTTCCACCCAGCAACAGTATACTTTCAGTATGTTATAGCGTGTACTAAAAGTATATTTGATTTATATCGTTTTGTTACTTCATTGTCCTTACATTGTTCAATATTTTAATTATATTTTAGCTTTTATTGTTAGTTTAACT
>JAOTRI020110081.1:0-13109 GCA_028564885.2 Zoanthus sanctaehelenae | reverse complement strand
CGCGTGCCAGGCTTATGTTCACTGCCGCGAGAATTCCAAGATCTTTTTGATTCACCGATGTACGTGAATGGGCAGGACACTTATTTCCCAGCATTTATGTGGAAAGTCGTTAAGGTTTGAGGCCTAAAAGCAATCCAAACATTTATTACGAGCTTCCTCAGCGTGCACGTGCTTTGGAGTTTGGCAAAAATATTAGAATTCTCTGACGTTCTTGAATTTGAAAAATACAAATAACGCAATAAAAGTTACTCAATTAAATATATTTTACCTGTGGAAGTCCAATAACGTTATAAAAATGAGAAATTATAAAAAAACACGTCAAGAATTAAAACGTAGGTCTTTCCACCACGGCGTTCTGTTATGCACTGATTATCCACGGCGGCAAGTGCGCATCTCATGTTAACAGGAAGAGACGTCACCGGGATTTGGTAGAATTAATTTTATTGACGATGAGAATAACGCTCTTAAAACATTCAAATTAATTAAATGCCTGTGCACGTGAAAGGTTCAAGAATTAAGCTTTAAATAATCATTAAGAATCATTTACCTTTTCTGTAAAACACAGTTCTAGATTATATACATATAATATAAATATTATAGAAACAGCTGTAAGAAACCTCAGGGTAGACATGTTAAACGCATACAATTATCATGAACGTGCTAGGATTACCAACATGGGCTAGGATTACCAACACGGGCTAGGATTACCAACATGGGCTAGGATTACCAACATGGGCTAGCCTTACCAACACGGGCTATGATTACCAAAATGGGCTAGCCTTACCAATACGGGCTAGGATTACCAACATGGGCTAGCCTTGCCAACACGTGTTAGGAGAGCTACTTCCAATTGCCCAAGTTTTCATTTGACGTCATGGCGGCCATGTTAGTGTACTTTTAACAAAAGAATTTTGATTAGTTATTTTGTTTTGTACACCAAAACGTTCGCTACGTCTATTGTCTTTTGGTTCTCATTGGATTGTTGGAAAACCAGGAATAGGACTATGAGTAAGAAAAACAATTCTAGTCTGAGCACTGACTATTGCCGAACACCAAAGTAGCAAATCTTCCATCAAAGGAAGTTGGTTTATTGATTGTAGATTGTGAAAATCAAAAGCAATTTGAAAACAATTTCAAGGACATGAAGAATAATTATATTTTGTCCTAATTAAACAATCGAGAGGAACAAGTTGAAACATCTAACTTCAGTTGATTAGTTGGCTTTTAAGTTCCTTTAAACGGTGGATCAGAGGACTGGTTAGACTGCTTGTTGATAAGTGGTTCAATGCTTTTAGTTCTTCTCTTGAATAATTATAGTGTAGCGTCGAGTGTGTACAAAGCGAGGAGTTGTTCTGTAATTGAGAAGACAGGTTCTCCAAAATAGGGCCTGGATTTATTTCGACGTCCATAAAAATTGGTAAGGTTGAAATATGGATATTTTCCCGGGATCTTCAGGCTGGTATTTCCACGTTTAGTTGATTTAACTTTTGGGAAGGAGTTGGTTCTTATGAAGCCATTGTGCCGTGACGACGCTGGTCTAATGATGACTCGATTATAAAATGCAAAGAAGGAAAATTCATTTGCTTCTGAATCCGCCGATTTGACTACTGCTGTTTTCTCCAAGAAATTATTATAATTGTTTGGCTGCAGGAGACATTGAAGATAAAAAACAAAAAAGAAAACTAGCGAGCGTTTGTGAATCAGCCATTTGGCGCTAATTTAGATATCATGTTCCCGGCGAACATCACACAAATGAAAATTAAGTTCCTCAACTAGTGGATGGTTTGAGCCATGAGTAACACCTAAAATTTTAATTGCTTGTTGCAATGATGCTGAGCCCTTGTGAAGTTGGTTTAAATGCACTTGAAGTTTACCTGAAACAGAAAATATCGTTTTTTGATAATCTGTAAGAACAGTCATCTACAAATGTTATCCTTCAGAAGCATGTTTAAACTAAAAATTAAAATTCTTTTGAGGCCTAAAACTACTGTCTTAAAACATGTTTCTAAAACTGCCCTAACTTTCGCTGGTTCGTGGCGTTACCACCACCATACAGATTATACAAATCACCACAAACTATCACCACTATGCAGATTATACAAATCATCACATTACAGACCATCACCACTACTAAGCAGATTATACAAATCATCACAAACCAACACCACCACAATACAAATCATCACAGACCATCACCACCGCTATGCAGATTATACAAATCATCACATCACAGACCATCACCACCGCTATGCAGATTATACAAATCATCACAAACCAACACCACCACAATACAAATCAAGTCTGGGGAAAGAACTGACACTATTCTTCCTACAGTATTTTGTGCCAGGTCTACCTTTAATCTTCATGGTTAACACAAACAGAAGGATCTGTGAACCTTTAGAAATGTTAGAATTAAATAACAAATAATCTTACCAATTCGATACAGTTGAATGCCTGTGCATGGGTGGTATTTGGGGTAAAACTTAAAATATGCAGGCAGAGTCCGCAGACCATAAGCCAAGGCTTTCTTCCACAGTTGTATTTCAATACAAGAATCCATGGCACAATTCAAGAGATTAACCACCAAGCAGTTTAAATCACTGAGAAATTTTGAGTGTTTTTGAAATGTTTGTTCACATATTTTGAGAATTTGCTCTGATTTACCATTCGTTTGCAACACCTTGATTTGTTTAAGAATATCTTCAACTTCAGTAATGGCTAATGTTGCGTTCTTCCATACTTTCTCATCCTTCACAACTGCATTGCAAGTGTTACAACTGCCAGGAGTGAAGCAATCTAAAAAACATGAAAGCTAAAAGGATTAAAGTTAAATCCTTTACAAGTCTAGTGGCCCATGAAGCCAGCACTTACCTCCAGGTTCTGTAGTGTTAATTGGTTGAGGGTGTTTGAATTCAGCTTGGTTAGCTACCAGCAAATGCTGGTACTCATTTACCTATCCCAGAAGAATGGAAAGCTGAGTTGGCTTAGGTAGAAAAGAAGGTCTGACTCCAAATTTTCAAATTAAACTATATTTCTCGAATTGGGGACCTTGTGGCTGGAAAGTAGAGATTTTACCAAATGTGCCAACCATGTTTGTTAAAACAGAACTTAATTATTGCCATGAGCATTCAAAACTAATCATTTGGTAATCTTAACTACATTAAAAAAACTAAATAAAAACTTGAACAAGGAAAATTTACCTGCAATTAAAAATAATATTTTTATTATAATGACTCTTGATAAATTAGACAACATAAATGTGATCATACATAGTTACAGTACATATTTTATCACAAGCCTTAGCAGTTAGTAAGATCTCTCCTTTCCAACCACCAGGTTTCATATCTAGTAAATGTATTTGACTTGTGAATTTCTTTTCCACATACGCTAAGTCATCTTTCTAACTTTCCAGGATAAGTAAATAAGTACCAGCTAACATGTGATAGAAAATTATTGTCCAGTCTATAATGAGTCAAAGACTTTTATCTGCTTAAGACTAAAGAAACCAGAGAAAAGCACTGGCTCCATGGGCCACTAGCTAGGCTTGTACTGTAAAGGATTTAGTAAAGTTTACTTTATGATACATACACTGCTGACAATGGATGTACTGTAGGTTGATAACTAATTGCAGGAGGGTAACCATTTCACATCTCCCATGTAACTACAGTAATGTCTGGTGGGACCAACCTGTATTAATAAATAAATTATATACCCACTGACTCACCAGACTGTTACAAAACCCCACACTTTCCATCCACTGTAATCTTTAAAAAAAAAATGTAAGTGCCCTATGTTGTGAAACTACATTCAAAAGAAAGGTAGAACACACAAAGGTATATAAAATCTCCCAAGTTACAAACTTACCAATCATGTGTTGTGTATCAATGCACCATTCCAAAGCCTCCACAGCCACACACCACTTAACAACACGTGGGAAATAAAAACAGCATAGACTGCAGACCAAAAAGCTAAAATTTGGGATGAGCTTTGCTAATAGCTTTTAAGAATTAGACCTTAAAAATATGAACTACATCTTGATACACCATCAGCCACAAGATCACCATCATTACAATGACAGCCACAGCCGAACTTCACACCTAAATCACCAAACTTCTTAATTTTTCATGCACTTTAGATATGTTTTACACTCTGCCTCAGCCTATATCCCTATTTAAGGAGACAATGAAAGTTGAGGGAGGACAACCACAACTTCTGCAACCATGATGGGGTTCCAAGAATACGAATTTACAGTACTTGTCTATAATTGAGGCCTGCCAGTGCAAGGAACCATCAGACAACCTCATATAAAGACTCATTTGTGACAAGACTCTGCCAGCTGATGTCAAAGACACCACAAAGACCGAAAGACCTTTTAATGGGAATCCATGATAAGCCAAATTTAAGATGACTATTTTTTTAGAGTCAAGGCATGAGGCTGAAAGGTCTAACAGTTTTAGTATCACTAAACTACAATTACTAGTAGGTAATTTCAGGTAAAGTTTAAACAGAATTCTCTAATTCCGGACCGAGAGCCATTCAGTTGATGTGTAACTAGTATGTAATAAAACATTTTAATTAGACTCCACTGAAAAACATTTTCAGACCTGCTACAGCTGGAATTGCTCCTGAACAATGCGGTACTTGACATCTTATGGAATTCATCAATTTATCATCTTCAACACAGGAGACACATTTTTTGCATGAGCAGTTGAAACTATATTGCTCTCTTAAATCATCTCTTCTCTTGGAACTAGGGCACAAAAGTTCAATGTAACTTATCACGAGTTCATCTCCTGGTTGAATATTTTCTGTAGCAACAATCTGAAGAGTTGTACCATGAAATGTAGCAACACAGTTTGGATTACATGAATGGTTTAAAAGTGCAGCTGCCCCATATAATCCTATTCCTTTAAAAAAAAGTGAATTATTAATGATACAGTACAGTATTGCATGAACACAGGATTAACACACTGAAAATGACTAATAAGCAACTGTCACTGCTTTTGGGGAAAATAATATTGAGTGACTTTTCTAAAAACAGGTTTTAACCTGTTTTACCCATTTTGAACCAAATAAGACATAAAAAAAAGTTGGAATATTAAAGTGGTTCCCCTAACAACCAGTTCATTTTCAATTGTCCAAACCAATAATTATGGAAAAGGATATACACATCTGCAAGTTAATTTATAGTATGAAATTGTCTGCCGTGTGAAACACATCTATCCACCTGTTAGTAGTAAAGATGGTGTTTCCAGGTGTATACCAACTAGAGGTGCCTAGTTATTTGGTAACAAAATAAAGTCACTATTATTATAATTTTCCTTAAATTAACCACATATATATACATTTATCCTATTTCACAAAATAAACTCTATAAGATAAAATTATATAAAATCTAGATCACAAATATAGAACATCATTATTACATCATCACAAGGTTCTCAGTGGTTTTTTGATCAGACGGCCAAGAAGTAATTACAGGCGGCTAACCTTGCCAGCTAAACCTTGCCTCGCAGCTAAGCATTGCTAGCACAGGCGGCTACTTTCATCTTGACAGGTGGCGGAATACGCCGGTTACCAGCTTCTACTGAGAACCCTGCATCATCATTATCATTATTAATATTAAATTATTAATATTATCATTACCATTATCATCATCATTATTATTAAAAATATTACTATTATTATTATTGGTGCTAGTGGTAGTAGAACAAAAGCTGTTTAAATTGTATTGAAATCTCACCAATGGGTTGCATTTCTCCATCGCATATTGTAAAGCTGTTGCAAGATATCTTACCAAAGATATCAAGCAACTCTAACGAATCCTGAATCTCATCTTCCCCTAAAAACAATGTAAGTGCTGCAATCACATCTGCAAATCCATTTTTACGGAAGTCTGGCATTTTTTCTTTGTTAGACACCAAACTTTCCAACATCAAATGTATGTCTTTACACACCAACTCACAATGACCATGTTTTACATCTAATATTCTAGCTATGAGGCGCACCATATCGGTTGGATGATGGGGAAAACATTTGGCTGTACGTTTGCATTCATTCTTGTGGAATATCCATGCTTTTCTTTGACAAACACGTCCACAGTAACGAGAGAACTTGCAGATTGAGCACCTCGACAGATTTGTACTTCGCAAAAAACAGAAATCACACATTTGTCCCCGAACAGCATTGCTCAAAACAAAAATATCTGGAGACGATTTTAAAACCAATTGTCCGATTTTAAAGCATTTTAACGCTCTTGTGCCCCTTCCTTTCTCCTGTGTATAAAAAACTTCCATTTCTCACACGGTACTTCTTGACCAACTACTTTGTGTAAGGCACGTTATCAATTTTCCCCGTGGGGGTAGAGGATGCTGCTGACAAGTTTTAAGCGCTGATTCAAGCAAACCGATAACGAGTCCGATGTCAGATGGAGTCTGATGTACTGTGAGATTTTTAGATGAAAATTTTTCGGCACTCCTCCAACTTGAAGAAATATAGCCAAATTTGGGGTTTGTACATGAGATGTGCTTGCACTGTATTATCAGGTGAACGACTTTTCGGCTCGTTCTCCGACAAAACAGGTGACCATGACAATGTCGCTACGCTGTACGTCCATGTAAGTTAAGTTTTAAACCTTTTTTTTGACTGTAGAATATTCTTGAAAATTTTGAATGCTGTGAATTAAATCACTTGTTATTTTTTTCTACAAATGTATGATTATTGGACAGATGTTATTAATTATTAATAATAATCATTATAAATACAGTATGATAATAATAACTATGATAATACTGTAGCTAGGGTCAAATAAAAATGGCATAGCATTTTAGAGGATCTTAGTAAAATCCAACTAGTGGTTTATTATCAATGCGACTAGGCTATTTTTTATGGCCCAGTAGTTGCCTGAGCGTTTCCCCTAACATTTTAGCTCTACGTGTTCCCTTAATTCGACTTGATCGTAAACGTGTGGGAACACAACAAAACAGAAAATAAATGAAAATAAAAAAAAGTTATTACACTTTAACAAAAAAATATGTTTCGCTATTAGTCCTATTCTGCTCCATCACATTCACTATAAAGCCTTAAAGGTACTTAAGTTAATTTTCCCAAAATCCTTGCCAATTTTAAAATTGCAATGACTGGTCAGGCCCCAGTTCCTCAAAACCCTATTAGCGGTAACCCAGCCCCAGGATTAATTTTTTAATCCATGTTTTTGTTTCTTACCTTTTATAGCTTCCTTTGAGCTGGAATTTTTGATTTGAATGGTTTCTTTATAGGTAAAACTGAGTAGAATTTTGTAAGCATTATAAAGCCATATTTATCAAAATATAGGTCTCTGAATGTTTTTTGTCTTAATCCAGTAAGTTAATCGGAGTTTTGTGGAACCGGACCCCTGAAGTTTGTTTACTTTTATAAAATGAACTTTTTCCAAGGCTGTATAGAAGCGAGACCTATTTAACTTCAGGCAATTTTACTTGTGGTGATAAACGTGGAAATGTTTGGGATAATTTGTGTACTGGATCTTGCTGTATTAGGCTTAATCAATAGAAACTGTCTTTATATTTAAGTGTGCCGAAACACGGAAATTTTACTGTATATTTTTTGTTGAACACTGTCTATAGATCGATGGTTGTTTTCAGTGATTATTTAACAATTATTCCAAGATCCCGCATTGGATGTGAGATGGTAAATAGCCAACTAGGCGTTACAGTAAGTGCCTCGTTGGCTATAATCATTTCATATCCAACAAGTGAGAATGGAATAATTGTTTTATTAAATTTCATGAGTTTTCCGAACCCTTCGATACTTGAAAATAGCAAGAAACTTTTAATAAATTGATAAACAAGAGTTTTTTGTTAGTTTCCATATATGGTCATTCGGTACTGTATATGAGCTGATAAGTTATGAGACTGAGTAAACCAATCAAAATGCTAGAACTGCAATTTTTTAGTGGCCTGCCTTAAAAGAAGTGAATTATTTATTAAATTCATGCAACTGCCGTTAATTTTTCCGGTGATTTAAATATTTTTAAAAACAAAAGGTTATGCCAAAATGGCACTTGTACGTAAAAAACAAAGAATGCGCACAATAAATCATCTTGTCATTACCGACAGTTGTGGGTTATTCTTAAGTTAGATGTGCCAAAAAAATTACTTTGGTTTCATTTACTGTATATTACACCATCAAAATTGTGTCTTTCTAATACTATGGCCAGAAGTACAGTACTTATCTCTTGGATTTTCTTCAAGGTGTTATCTCTCCAACATGCAATGGCCTCCATAATTTGATGCATGGCATTCTGTAAATTTCCTCTGCTTGTCCTGTTCACCTATGTAAGTTGATTGCAAGGAGTTTTTTCCTTTCCCGTAAACCAAAGTACGGGCTTCTGTCATCATCCATCGACTGATCATTGTTGGAAAATGTTTCTACAGAATATTTTTTTGTCATTCTTTGTAGTACATATACATACTTATCGATATTTTTTAAAATCTGAAGGATATTTCTTGTTTAAAATATAATTGACTTTGTCATCGTAAGGAGATTCATTCATTTTGAATCAAGGAATTGCAACAGTGAACAAGTCAAGCGTGAAACTAGCATTGAATTTCCCGAGAAGTTTTATTCTAGTTGGGCTTAGCTAGGAAAACATGTAGCACTGAAATGTTCTATGGTGGTGGGGGGAACACACAGCACTAGTGCCCAGTGTTCGGGGAAACAGATGACGAGGAGGAACACAAGACACTGTGACACTGGCTTTGAAAACCAAAACTAAAGCTGCTTTAACTAGCAAAAGATATTTGTTCAATTTGACCAACTAGTAGGATTTTACCAATTGAAAATAATTATTCCTCGAGCCTGAATGGGCTTTGAGTCAATAGTCCATGAGGCTGAAGGCTGAAATAATAATAAATAATTGTTAATTATAAACTAATTGCGGTTTTGAGATGCCAATACCACAAAATATTGACGGCTAGTTACAGTAGGAGAAAATATATTCCGTATTATGCGGGGTCATGCAGTGACAGAGTCAATACAATGAATATATTTTCCAACACCGTCAAGATTTTGTGGTGTTGGCATCTCAAAATCGCACTTAGTTTTGTTTTGCAATTCCATCTAGTTGGGCTCACTTCTCCTAACATGAAACAGCTAAACCATGGCTACCACTGAAGCATTGCATTTTAGGCATTTTCTTTTTAATTTTCATGCAAAATTGTATTTAAATTAGATTTTAAATTGTAACATGTCTAGTTTTATAGATGCAGGGCCCCTCTGAAGACTAGTCTTAGGACTAAATGAACCCCGTGAAAATAAAGTTTCTATCTATCTAAGATAGATAAATATCTACTGTATCTTGAAACAATAGCTGTGTTATATTTTTTATTAAATAAAACTTTCACCAACTATATAATACTGTAGGTCTTATTTTGTTTTTTTTTTATCAGATTATCATGTACTACATTTTATATATTACAGTAATTATTAATTGTATGTTAACTTTTTTTAAAAAATAAATTTTATGTAAAATAAATCATGAATTATCAAACTGTTCTTATTTTAATTTTTGTACAGTGGCCATTTTGCAAACAGTTGTGCTCATTTTGTAACTTTTATTAACAAATATGTCAGGTGAGCTTTGCTAATTTCAATTTTGAATGTTTATTTCATTTTATCCAAGAATAATTAATATTATGCAGATATTATTATAATTAAGTGTCTATCTTCAAGAAAATTGAGATCTAAAAATTTAATATTTTTTCCAGAAGAAGACCTATAAACTTCATAAATTATGTTCATTCCAACAAGTGATTTTCGTTTTTATTATGGAGACATGAGTATTTTAAAACAAAATTTAAATGACTAAAGAGCTGGTTATGGAAAATAATAATGTCAAAATTTATGTGCTCATACAGTATCTTGGATGTAGTTTTACTAAATGAAATCTACATTGTAAGTGACATATGTTACAGTAAAACACTTGATCTAGTTTGTAATAAATAAATAAATACAGGGTTCAAAAATAGCAGCTGGCTGCCAGTCATTGTCAGCAGATTTTGGAACCTGCCGGCAATATTTGTTTCCACAACATATTTGTCTTCAATAATAATTGTAGATTATTTGATATGTTTATACTGTTTCGCAAACAGGATATTTTATCTGGCTACGAAAACAGCCAGCAAAAATTTTGTACCAAACAAAAAAGCTTACAAAATAAAACAAAATTTCAGAACGTTATTTTAAACCCTGTAATACTATTTAAATAATTATAATTACATATTAATTTAGCATGTTTACTCATCTGTTCATTGATACATTGCAGAAATGATGTGGATCACAGAAGGATGAGAGAATGTATTGTAAAAGAGTTTGAGAATCTTGTCACCCTATCAGGTGTAAAAAGAATAACTTCTGTTTATTTTGGAGGTGGTGAGTATAATTTATGTTTCTATTTGCATTTATTTAGTAATTTCGAGTTAATTATGTATGAGCTTGAAAAAAAAGTGAGCAATTTTAAAAGTTTTGTATTTTGTAATGGGTACTCTCTACTATGACTTTTTGTCTATTACTGATTTCTACACTCCAGTAATACAAGTGTTGAAGATTGCACCTCTTCTTTAGTGGCCGTTATGATCATGATATATTTATTACTATTAAATAATATTTAAGTCTAAACAATCTGTCAAGTTTAAATTTCACTGATAATAAAAAGGTGTATTAAGCCAATCAAGTCAATTAAGTGCTATGAAATAAAATAAATACAGGTAAGTTAAACACAAATCGGTAACTGAAATTAAAAATCATATGGTAGTTTTAGTTAATACAATCTTAATATGGTAATAAGGTAAAAATGGTTGAAATCTCTGTTTAATATAGTTTAGAATCTTTTGGTTTCTTAAAGATTGACCATTTTAAAAGGGCTTTTAAGTTGCTACTGCAGCCTAATGATTATTTTTTGTCTTATAATGCAGGCACACCAAGTCTTGCTGAACCTGCAACTATTTATGCCGTTCTGAATTCTGTGAATAAATTATGTAGAATTGATAAGACAGCAGAAGTTTCATTGGAAGCTAACCCAACCTCTGCTGAAACAAACAAACTAAGGTTTGTGTCAAATGTATACCTAAATTAAATAACAAATACAAATGTTTCATTCTGCTTTATTTGTAAGAGGGCTTTATAGATCAATTAATGTGACAGCTAATGTATTGCACTGACTTTCAGCAAGTAATTATAGTATTCTTAATCAGAATAATTATATTTATATTGAAATGTAATAATATATATTATACTTAGGTATAGTAACTGTATATAATGTTCACTTGTCTTATGTAAAAAGCTACTAAATATATGAGATTCTTTATTTTGTTAAATTTGTCTTTTACATTTATACAGAGAATTCAGATCAGCTGGTATCAACCGGATTTCCCTTGGAGTACAGGTAAATTCAATAAATTATTAGTCAGAAAGGGTTTAAATTATGTTAAATGAAAAGAAAGCAAGGCCATGACATGGCTGAGTCTTAATTGACATCTGGTTCAGGAAGAGTTTGGCAGACCAACTGGAAGAACGACAAGACAGACAGCACCTTTCAGATTTTTTCATTAGTGCAAGACCAACCCAGTAGTAAAAACCATTGAAGGACTGAAACTGCTTTCTAATACAGTATGTACAAATACACATATAAAAAAATAAATGCATTTCTTACTATGCTATTATCACATCCAAGAGAAATGCTGTTGTATACTTGATACCAGCCTAGTTGTACAATTATTATATATCATGCTTCTGAAGTATGGCATGGGCCTTTATCACACGGCAGCCATATTGGCTTTGAACAATTGATTTAGCACATGTACACCGAGCCTCGATTTGAAATGTGTGGGAAAGAGTTTCTGGTGCACAAAACAAAAGTTTTTAATCCACGTGACTCAATATGGTGCCGTGTGATAAAGGCCCATCAGATGCCTCACCTCTAAACCTGTATGGATACCACGTACATGTCAGAATTTTGTTAACTCACATTTTTTCACTTCTCAGATAAACTAAAAATTTAAAAAATGAATTAATTTTAAAATTTATTAATGAATGTTCAGTTTTATATATAATAATAACATTTATTATTACAAATCTCAGTCATTATCAGACGTGGACCTGCGATTGCTTGGGAGAGATAATTCTGTCAAGGAGTCATTCAGGTATGAAATCATTTGATAAAATAATTTTTTCTTCATTAATACATGGAAAATAAGATCCAGCTATAATAATATTTATAAATGGTGACAAGACCAAATCTTAAACTAACTGTTATTTTAAGTTGAGATCTTCTGCAGTCTCACATATACTTTGTGTAGATAGAAATCTTATTATTGTCACAAAGGATTCAAGGTTCCTTGCAGTTGGTTTGACAATCAATGAACAAAAAGTTCTATTTTGAAAATCTTGTTTAAAAGGCATTCAAAAACTGTAGTAACCACAAAAGCACATCATATTTGCAGTGGTCTTCAAGTGCACAGTACCATATCCTATAGTTGTTCAAATATCAGACGAAATCAGATTGACAAATTGTGATATCATTTTCTATTGTATATATTAATTTTTACTGATAATTGTTGTAGGCTTCTGCACTTCTATCTTCAAAATTGCACTAGTTGATCCGTGTGGACCAGTTTTTCAATATTCTTTTTAATGTCCATCAATTTCATGCTACACATAGATCTATCTCTCTTACAAGATATCTCATATTAAGTAAAATAATTCGTACAATGTACTGTCAGTATTACTACTTGTTGTGGGCCACCAACGGAGCCTGCAATCCTAATCTCGACATTGGTTTCAAACGCATGTGTGGCAGTTATATAGCTTTAATTTGCACTGACTCGATTTTTGCAGAAATCGTGGTCCAAGAAATTTTTGTCCCCTGGGACAGTAAGAACCAGTGAAATGAAAGGAAATGTAATTTGTGCACGTGCGCTTTCACACGAATGCAATTTTATCATGTGGAATCCTTCTAGTTGGCTGAAGAATCACGTGCAGCTCATGCATCTTTAACAACAAGCAAGAATCAAACCTAACATCCGATCAAATATCAGAAGCTCTACTTTCAGTAG
>JAOTRI020110070.1:0-13109 GCA_028564885.2 Zoanthus sanctaehelenae | reverse complement strand
CAGTTTGCAAAACCTCAGATGTACTTTTTCCATGTGGGTTTTGTCCCAACTTTCAAAATCAAATTTATTATATACTCCCCACACTTCACATCCGTAAGTGATTATTGGAAGAATTGCGGAGTCAAAAATTTTCGTAGCATGGTCAAGTTTGAGTTGAGATAGATTAACATGCTTTCGTATTTTAAATAATGCATTCATTGCTTTGTCAGATAGAGTTTTTTGCGCAACTGAAAAATTACCAGGAGCAGAAACTGTAATGCCCAGATAGGTATATTCTTGGACAACCTCTATCTCCTTATTGTTTATATAGAAAGAGACATTTTTTGGTTTTCTTCCTGAGTTTTGAAATACTACTATCTTTGTTTTTTTGTCGTTGATGTCAAGTAGCCATTTCTGGTTAAATGATTCCAAGACTCGTAGGGAGTTTTCTAAGCCAAATTTAGATTTTGAAAAGATAACTAGGTCATCCGCATATAATAGGCAATTCAAACTTGTTCCATTTGGGAGAATGAAAGGGTCAGTTGTTTTTGTCGAAAGAGCAAGTGGTAGCTCATTTAGGAATAAGTTAAAAAGAATTGGACTGAGAATACATCCTTGTCTAACACCTCGTTGATAACGAAATGATTTAGTTTTATAGTTGTTTACTTTAACTGCACAAGAACTTTTCATATAAAGAGAATTAATTAATTTGTACATTTTGCCACCGATTCCGTATTCTAACAAACGATAGAATAACCCTTCAAGCCAAATAAAATCAAAGGTTTTCCTAAAGTCTACAAAACAGGCGTAAATTTTTTCTTTGTTGTTTTTAACATACTTTTCAATCAAAGTGCGAAGAGTGAATAGATAATCTGAGGTTCTATTGCCATTTAGAAAACCAGTTTGAGAATTATGAAGTAAGTTTTTCGAGTTAACAAAATCCAAAAATCTTCGGTTTAAAATGCTAGTAAAAAACTTTCCAAGGCAGCTTGATATACAAATCCCTCTATAATTTTCAGGCTTTGTTTTATCTCCAGATTTGAAAATTGGAGTAGTCTCTCACACCATAAGCTTGGGAAAATTCCTGATCAAATTATGAGGTTGAACAATTTTAAGTACACATTTAAGAGAGGACCGCAGCTCGCTTTTATCATTTCGTTTTTATTTTTGTTATTTTTCAAACTTTTTGCTGAAGCTTTTAACTTGATCATACACTTGAACATGAAACACATATAACATATACAAGATCAAAATTGACATCAAGGCAGATTTTGCCTGACGGAGTATTGTTTTGAAAATTAATATAGCTTTATATAACATTGGTTCATTTTAATATAAAAGCTAATTTTTCTCAGTTGGACAAACGATTTTTTAACCACTGAAGAACTATCAGATAGAAGCATACTTTTTTTTATAAGAACAACAAGGCCAAAATTAGCCAATGCAAAATTTAAGAATAATCTCATGCTAAGACACCGAATATTTACGAAAATGTTTTTGTAAAAATTTAACTAATACAAAACTTGAACTAACCAACACAATACAAAACACAAGTCTCGCGATGGTTCGCAGTTGTCAGTTGTAAAATGAGAGGCGCATCGTTATGCAATACCTGGATTGTTTCTAGTATGCCTTTTACTTCAATTTGAGCTACTAGAAATAAAAACAGAATTAAGAACAATTTGAGGGTAAAATCACCAAAAATTAAGAACAATAAGCATCTGAAAATTTACTGTGTTCTTATAAAAAGAGCTACACTTTATTTTCTTGTTTTTTAAGTGAATTGTTAGTTCTTAAGTAGGTTGAAAATTAAAATTGGGGTATTACAGAATAAAATAAGGTTTGTGATTGGCCGAAATAAGCCTTAGGATAAGCTTTATCTTTCTTTTGATTGGTTCAAAAATGTGTGTCTCTACATGAAGTAGAAGCCCAACTTTGCTTCTTGGTTTTAGTAAAAAATATTTCATAGCTCTTTTAACTGCTGTTTTTGTAATTATATACCCTGTAAGAAAATTCGTTTTTAAAATGTTCCGTATGGAACTCGCCAGTGGGGTTCGTCCTTTCTAAACTGATCATTGCATGCATTTATAATCATAATATCTTTGCCTGGAGACTTATGTTTTCACCGAGAGGCAAATTAAATGGGACAATGTCAGTTGTCCATTATATTTCTAACCAAAAAAGCAGGTGCTTTGTACATATAGTATTACTAACAAAAAGCAGGTGCAGTATTAGCTTACTAATTAAAAGGATGACAGAAAAGTCACGTTTATCTTCTTCGGTATATATACCGGGATATGTTTTTAACTTATGCATAGCGACTAAATTATCGACAACACAATCTGGTCAAGATTAAAAGTTGCCTTTTCGTAATTCGTTACTGAGCTACCTTAATTCAACAAGAATTCCTTTTACGAGAGAATTTTTCCAGCTATCAACTTAATCATTTAAAATAATCACGCAAGACTTGAAAAAGTTTCCGACTGCGAACACAAGGCGACTCATTTATACTTTATACAGTAACTCCCACCCCTCAGTCATATCATTGTATATATGTCACATCAAAAATTTTAAAAATCATAAAAGAAAAACTTCGGATGTCTCTTAAGCAAAGCAGGATCGTGACAGAGAAGATAAACGGAAAAAAAGAAACCTTTTTTGCTTAGCAGTTCCTCCGATGACGACACCCTCTCCCATAGCAACGCAAGGCCAATGCATGCACCAAGGAAGAAAGGTTTGCTCTTTTTCTATATTCATTTAATAAATGTTCATCTTGAATGAAGTTCTTTCATATGGAAAATATATAGTTTAAACAATCCGACTACGCTATTCTTTTGCAATTGGCGAATTGTAGCGGGATGATTTTTGATATTTTAAAAGAGCTCCAATTGTCTTCATACTTGAATCTTTTTTTATACAACATCTGCTAGAGTCGCTTTCTTCCGTTGCTTTTTCCAGAACTCTAGTTTTGAAAGTCGGGAAATATGTCAAAGAGCTCTCCATTTTACAAATAGAACTACAGGAAAAGAACGAAACTCGATGTTTTTAAAAAATATTTCTTTAATAACTTTATACACGGCAGTATGAAACTTTGTATAGGCAATATAATATAATTTATATAATTTTAAAAGCTGCTCCGAACAGGGAGGTTAATATTGAATAATTTATCCCTTATTGCATTTCTGAACTCTTTTTATTTCAAAGATGATAATTGGTTAACAAGAGATTTTCTTGTTTTTGAAAGTTTGTCTCCTACTGCATGTTCTAAACCGTTTTGTAAATAATTGATTTTAAAACTCGTAAATTTGACTGATCTTGGGCAGTGAGTCATTACTTTCGTTTCGCTAAACATAAACATGCAGTATTTTTTTCGTTACTATAAACCGTTATGAAACCATTTCACTTAGCTTCAGGTTTTGCGTCTCCTTTTAGAATTTGAGATCTTTCATTAATTTAATGTCAAATAGCATGGGGAGGATTTTAGCGAACAAGTTAGGGGATACAAAACCTAATTTCACAGTACAAGTTCTCAGACTGTCGAACTATCCCGATTTCTTCGAGATTTTACATCGATTTTGCTTCAAAATCCCTGCTCCTGGTCAATATGCGATCAAGCTAGAGAAAATCTTGTGTTGTGGTATTTTTGTCAAATTCTCAAAAAAAACGAAGTGTCAAAATTCTAAATTCTGACATCCCCAATAACTGAAGAAACTGTAGGAAATGACCAAAAAATCAAGTGTTTTATTTCGAGAGGGTTGTTGCCAAGTATTGTAGGATTCTATCGAATGGCGATATTCTTGGTACAGCCTTTCCTACAAACTGTAAGCTTCCTCTTGGGTGATTAACATTAAGGGAAGCCCGCTTAATATTTTGGTTTTTCCGACCCCCCAAACCTTATTAATATTAAGACCCTCCCCCCCGCTTATTATATTTCAGCATCAAATAGGATTACCTTTCACTATTTTTCAACACACTTTTTCTTTTTCATCTCTCTAGTCTCGAAAAGGCGTCAAATTGTTAGCTGTACAAATCAAAGGCATCTATATTACAATAGAATTATTCAAAAACTTGTTTGAGTAGCTGATTTTTTTGTTACTTTTCTTCTGTTTCATGGATCACATTTTTCTCTCAAATCGCTTTCGGAGTTTAAAAACAATATTATGTCACATTAACCAGAACTTATAAAATCGGAAAAATTGTTTTCATTAAAACTTTGTAGCTGGTCTAGTCATCAAATCTGTAATCATATCAGAGGTAAACAATATATTCCATAGTTAGTTTATCTCTGTGATATAAACCCTTTCAGTCCAAGTTGTATTGCTCAATTCTGCCAACTTGTTCCCATACTTTGTATTGAGCAAGTTTGAGAGAATTTCAATTTTACCTTATGCTGCTTTGTTTTATCAATTTTGAAGTACTCATTAGCAAATGTTTTATCAGTTTGTGTGTTTTATGTAAAGAGAAATTGGATGTTGATAATTCACTGAACCCTACATAAGGGTTATAAAGATGTATCCCATGCAGGACCTGAAAACGTCGACCTATAATTATGCTTTTTATCATACCCAAGACTAGAAATAAAACTGTACACTCTATACCAAAAAGCCAATAAACCGTATAGCTGTACTTATCGAAACGTCAATAATTAATTTAGAGAAAGCATCTTGTATCATAAATAATTGGGGTTACCCGGCACCTGCGTTCATCATCCTAAGGTGCGCAACAACGTACCGAAAAGAGCATTCACTGGTCACTGCCGTGGGTGTTTGTCATGTAATAAACACTAAAAAAACATAAAATTAAAAAAAACCAAGTTTTTACCAACACAGACTGTAAGTTTGGCTTACCAAGTTAATGTCTAGAATATACAAGTAGAAAATGAAATAGAAAACGCTTAGCCGTGTGGATGACAAACATTTGAGGATCAACATTTGTTAACATTTCAGTTGAATCAATGAAGTTGTTTTTCACTGCACTACATTTCTGAGCTATAAGTATATCTGAGTTATTTTGCCTATTCATTCTGTTGCATTACTGCAATTTGAAAGGAAATTAAACACTCAAGTTTTTTTGCTACTCTTAACCAAACGAACCGTTTAATTTTTTTCATCATTGAAGGTCATAAACACGGCTGGCGTTTTTCTGTTTCAGGGGAGGATAAAAGTGAAAATGACAACGAAGAAGAAGACGAAAAGGAAGACGACTGCAAATCTAATGAATCCGGTTCTGATGAAAATTCCACGTTGGAAGCAAAGCAGACCGAACTATCCGCGATCACAAAACCTAGCTCACAATCGGACTCCAGTTCGGAGCAGGAATCTGAACATGATGACGAATCTTCGTGCGAAGAGGAAGAAGGTGTTTGTCTAATGTTAAAATTAATTTTCATCTTTGCGTTAAACCGAGCCAAATTCATTTTTCTAAAGTTTTCCCCTTAAAACATATTCTTGCCGTGTAAACTTTTCGTACCATAGTTTAATGAAACGTGTCCGGACTCATCTTCTTCTACTTTGGGGCCATTAAGCCGCCTATGGCCCCAAAATCGAGAAAAAACGAGTCCGGGCTCCTTTTTCTGTTCGAAAGCGCTTTGTAAACGTATGTTCGTTCGGAAAATCTTGTCCGAACACAGAAAATCAGTAGTGTAAATAGTGTACAAATTAAGAGGCCTCGGGGCTTTTTCAGTCAAAAGCCTAAGTGATTCACTGATTGTTACCCGTGTAAACTGTTAATGGGTCCGGACCAGGTTATTTCTGTAGTGTAAATTGGGCTTATATATGCTATGTATCTATCTTTGAATTTTATTCTTTATTGAAGCCACATCTAATAATTATTATACTACATTGCCGGTAATGATAGATGTTGAAGTAATGTACAATTCTAATCAGAGCACCGTCTTAAAAATTGTATTCTATATTTGAAAAAAAAGCATAAGTTAGACCTAGTCCCTTCTCTTCCTTTACATGCCGCAATCACTGATCAAAAGCTCATCTCTCTCTTCATCAGATCGAAGACACGGGAAGATCCGAAATTTGTTTCTTGGCATGTTTAAAGTAAAAATTCTTGTTCTTGGGCCGTGTCAGGTAAGTAAACTTGGATTTATTCGATAAAAAAATATCGTTTTCTTCATTTTCGTCGCTAGAACGGCTAAAAGAGGCTAAGGTTCATGTTATAAACTTAGCATTGGTTGCCAGAGCTACGTTTAAACTGTTTACGTATGAACAAGTTTCTAAAATGATGACAACTGACCATTGCAGAGCGGAAAGACTGCTATTTCAAACTTCCTTGCTGACGCTACAGAAACATCGGGAGGAGATTATCACCCGACCCAAGGAGTGAGGTTGGCAGTGTTCATCTAGTTCAGTAGTTGTATAGTACACTATAAATTATTAAATGATTATAAAAACTACCTTGTTTTTTCTCAGCCTCTGACTTTATTGTGCAATCAGGCAGAAAAAAACGGTAGATGACATTTAAAATACCTTCGCAGTATAAGAGCGTAAGGTTACATAGATCTGAATTTAGTAAATTTTTAATATTCATGTTTGGTGATAAACGTCACTTGAGTATTGCCTAAACTGACACCACAAATGACGATCAGTTGTCTGCTTATACAATCTGTTTTAAACAGCAATATTTTTATCTCTTTGTTTTGTTTTTGGCGTTCAACCGCTATAATAAATATGTTTCTTCAGAATATTGAATTGTAGTATTTCTTTTTAATTTTGGTCTCAATTTGTTATTAGTTCTCAGATGATTTCATTCCAAAACGTTTTTAATCACAAAAGCCTATTCATCGTTTTTCTTTTAAGGACAAAGGATTGTAATTAACCAGCTGCAATATTAATTAATATTATATTACCTTTGGCGTGCATTGTGGCGTATTATCTGGGCTCTAACGGACTTTTTGGCAGGCTCTAATATATTAGAGGCCGCCGCTAGAACACAACTTTCATTAAATAAATATCCACGTTTCTGAAGTAGCAAAATGTTCTTGTTTTTGTGGTAAATGCTCTCCAAAGTTATAATGATAGTAATGTAGTTGACTTTCTTGGGCGTAAATATGTTTTGGGCCCTTCTCAGCACTCATTTTAACCCTCGCTGTGCTTGGGCCTAAAACATATTTACGCCCGCGAACATCAACTATATTGTTATATGGCCGTTATTGTGGTTGAGCAGTGTTTATAAACTGAAGCTAATACATTGTGTTGTCTCATTGGCTGTGCAACATTGCTTCAATTCTCCATGACAGCCTATGTTATAAAAGAAATTAAAAACTCACCCTTCTTGCTCTGTTCAGTTATCGAACCACATGTGAATTTTAAGTCTCTTAAGAAATGCTAGAAAAACTTGTCTGTGGCTCAGTGGTTTTTCTCCAACCACATCTTTCGTGAACTTAAAATTCACATGTGATTCTATAATTACTGAACCGAGGGCACGAACAGAAGTATTATTTAAACCAATCACTAGCTTTGTTCAATTCACCATCCTCTGTACTGAGTATAATAGGAAATAGTTTACTACATTTGTTTTCTTAAAGTGCTTTTTTGTTGCTTTGTCTTTGCAACAATATATACATGGTCTCTGGTAGGAAACCTTTCTTGTAGTCTTGTCATTGTTTAATTTTTTATGGTCCCAGCTAGTATGATCTTGCAAAACACTTTTATCACCTTGTTTCTTCTGTCAACTACATGCTTTTTTATAAGAACCAGTAATTTTTTGTGAGGTTCATTGTTCTTACAGGTTTTTGGTGATTTTAGACTCAAATTGTTTAGTGGTCGAATATTTAGGGATGATGAACTAAAAAGAAACATTATGTTATACATTTACCAAGTATTTCATTTTACTTTCCATTTGTGTTTTCTTATTTTGAAACACTCATCAGAAATATAGCATTTTCAAGACGACATCAACAGGTTATTAGCATTGAAAACGTCGTTCTTCTCTGCTTTCCAACATAATCATATTATACAACTATCATCATCATTCATCCTCATCGTTTCCTAGGACACATAGGGCCACAATGTCTTCTCTCCATTCCACTCTGATTTTGGCTCTGTTCTCTGCTTGAGTCCAAGATCTCTATCCCATCGCCTCTCTTTCCTTGACTGTAGTTCTTGCCATGTTTCTCTGGGTCTTCCTCGTTTGCGTTTCCCTTCTGGGGTCCAAGTTAGTGCAATTTCTGGGTCTGTGTCAGAGTTCATTCTGAGTACATGCCCTATCCAAGTCCATCTTTGTTTCTTAAGTTCTTGGGCAATTTGTGGAATGCATGTTATTTTCTCAAGCTCTTTATTTGATATTTTGCTTAGCCAATAATAATGAAAATAGTATTTAATAATAATAATAATAATAATAATAATAATAATAATAATAATAATAATAATAATAATAATAATCTTTATTTATTCTCACTAAAAAATATAGCACACAAGTGCTAGTTTGAGCGAGCTAGATTCTAGATTCTAGATTCCTAGAGTTCTTCTTAAGCATTTGTTGTTGAACCCTCTCTGCATGGATGCTGTACAGTAAGTCAGCTTCTGTCATTCTCCAGCTCTCTGAGCCAGATAATAGCACAGCTCTTACATTGCTGGATTTAATTGTTCAAAACAAATTTTTAAACATTTCAGTTCCACTTATATAGTTGTATTCTCCAAATGTTTGCCCATACTTTGGAGTGAATAAGTTTGAAAGATTTTTACTTTTAATCTTCATGTTTGGTTTGATCGAGTCTCATTTTTGCATTACACTAAATTCCCTATTTTGTATTTATTATTTAAGAAGAAGTTGGGTGTTGATAACTGACTTGGACTAAAATGGGGTTATTGTGGAACTGACTTGTTTATTCTTGAAAAACCAATGATTTTGTTGGTTGCATTTCTATAAGTATAGAAATGTAAATATAACTTGTGTTTGTGTGATAGGATTCTGGAGTTTGAAGTGAATGCAGTTGAGGTATCCCCTGGACGAACAGCAAACTGTGAGGTGGAATTATGGGATTGTAGTGGCAATCATAAGTAAGTGGTATAACTAACATGCTTTCATTTTGATGAACCTGCATGCCTGGCAGACCGTTTAGCGATAAACCATGCCTGGCAGACTGTTTAGTGATAAACCATGCCTGGCAGACTGTTTAGTGATAAACCATGCCTGGCAGACCATTTAGTGATAAACCATGCCTGGCAGACTGTTTAGTGATAAACCATGCCTGGCAGACTGTTTAGTGATTTAAACCATGCCTGGCAGACCATTTAGTGATAAACCATGCCTGGCAGACTGTTTAGTGGGAAAAAACTGTGAGAATTGTGGAGAAAATGTGAGATTCCTTATTTTATGGTTTTCAAAACTTTCAAAGCACAATAGGGTGCAAATTCACCATTCAGTTGAGATCTGAGTGTTGAGCGATTAAACCTTAGCCTCTGGCTAGGAAGAATGGGTAGTTATACTTCCTTTTGCAATTCACGTTAAATAAAGTATTATTATTATTATAACTATTATTATACTTATATTACTGTATAATAAAGCAAGAATATCATCCAATGACTTCTTCAATGTCTATATATATACATGTAGCTCCATCTACTGATACAGTACATACTATTAACTGCTGCAGTATGTCATAAAACTAAATATAAAACCAACATGTGGTGCAGTACACATGTCATTGGATGTAAAACAAAATTTGATGATGCAAACTGTTTTTAGGTCTTCTGCATGAACACAGGGGAAAAACATGATATTTTTTACAAATCCTTAGAGCTTGAGATATACTGAAAACTGTGTGTCTCGTGGCAAAACCGTGAGAGTTGGTTCTGTAGTACTGCTGTGGGCTAAAAACTTCAGTCATACAATCATAAAAAGAGTGTACATGCAGTATATTGTAAGTTGCATCTCTTCCAGATTTACAAAGTACACTTGGACTTGCTGTACTATTGCCAAGGTTTACCATTGGTAAGGAAGTTCTGTAAAACAGAATAACAGATGTTTCCTGTCATTAATATAAAACAAAAATGACATAAAATAAGTAGCTTTTGATGAAGTTCTCAACTATCTCTACATACAGATAGTATAGTATAAATACAAAACTGCATCAGTGTTTCTACAGAAACAGTTCTTTTTACAAATAGATAAACTATGTACATCATAGTGGAAAAAATTTTTTAGCTGATGTTTCGGACTGGAGTCCTTCATTAGAGTGAATGCATGAAAAACAAATAAAGAGCTGGTTTTATAGTAAAGCATTTTAATTGCAAGTTTATACCTGCTGAACTGCATATCTTTAAACACTCCATAAAAAATATAACTATACAAAATTACTTTTAATATGAAGAGTTACAATGCTGATTATATTACCGTGAAGATCTAAAATATGTCTGGAATGTTTAAATTGTGTTGTAATCAATGATCGCATGTGAGATCTTCAAACCACAGAAACCACAGGCAACAGATTGTTTTCTTTCGGTCATAGACAAATTATTTTCGTTTTGTTTTACATTCAGTCTTTTTCCTTCCTATTTGCTTACAGTATGTGCTACAATAGCGAAGAATGCAGGTTTGAGCTATTTTGAAATGTATTACAAAGCCAATGTGCCAGTAATGGTTACAACACAAGAAACATTGCAGGCATATTTTAGGTGTTCACAGTAATATAATCAGTGCTGTAAAACGTAATACTGCAAAGTATCTTCTTCAATAAAACACAATGTATCTCATATCTTTCTTTCGAGTGTAGAACTTCATCAAAAGTCATGTAGTTTGTGCACTAGACCCTTCATTAACTTGTTTTATATTTACTAATTATGGTAATTAATTGTCTAAACACTGGAAATTAAATTTTGTTGAAGGTTCTCTACTTGCTGGCCAGCTTTTCAAAAGGATACCAATGGTGTGGTTTTAGTTTACAACCCAGACCAGTTAAACCATGACAAAGAACTTGAAACTTGGTAAGTAATTGATTCTTCCCACCCTTTCATATCCGTCCATACATCAAGTGCTGTTTTTTTGGTGTGTCAGGCCTCTCACTGAGAAAAAAAAGGACGCTTGTGGGACATTGCACGCCTTGCAAAATGTAGGCACATTTTAAAAAGCACATATTTTTTGAAATTGACATTACTAATGTTATGCAACCACGTTTTATACTTTTCAGGTTCATCCAGTTAAAGTTTATGCTTGTTTGTTGATATGCAAACAAAAAAAAATATCTGCCAATTAACATCCACAGACTGTGCGCAGTTTTTACTTGATAAAGGGAGATAAGGAGAGTTGAATCTTTGCTTCACCTGGCAAATAAAAATAAACATGGCGCACGGCAGTGACAGAAAGAAAAAAGTGCAGCAAGTAAAAAGAACTTTAATTGGATTTTATTTTCTTGGCTGCTTTAATCAGATGCTTTATTGATATAAAGGAGAAAGAAAGTGAAGACATGAATTGAAATTAAAGGATCGTCACAAAAAACCAATTTATTCATTTCTAATCAGTACAAATTACAGTACAGTATTTGTTCAAGCTACTGTATTGTTATAGTCGTACGAACTAGCAACGTTCAAACTGATACTCCAATTTTAACTTTAAATTGTGGCTTTTCATTGCCTTTATTCTAATCCTGGGCAATTTTGTGTGTTCCAGCAAAGTTTAAATGTTTTTATTCTTAAATGCCTAAGTAGCGAAGAGTTGTACTTGTAGATTGTTCTTGTTAAAGCTGCATGGTTTGGCGAGGAATTTATTTGAGAATTTGTGGGGAATATTAAGAGTCCATTTTCTCCTGTCAAAACTTTTAATATTCATTTTGTAAAGATTAATATTTCCATGCTCATGTTTTGTCTGTAGGATGCAAAACTAAGCGAAATTAAAGCTTGAATGGCGGTGGAAACGATGGATTTTAATTGTTGTATATAAAATAACATTGTCACTGAATCTCCATGTGAAATTCTCATTTAAAAGTGAATAAATCTAGAAAAATATATTTTCTCATTCTTGGAAAACTTACCTTTGAATGAAAAGTTTCTGTTCATTACTTGTGGAATGGGTTACTTATAAATTGAAACGTATTATTTTTTTCAAAATAGTTGTTTGTGTTGTGGCAGACCGAGGCAACTTAAAAAGATTTTCTAAGTCTGATTTCAAAACTTAGTTTTTGAGGATTTTTTTAAAACAACTTTTGTGAAATGATATTGATTGGCGATAAAATTTATTGTATCTTTAGATAAACATTCTGACTTCTAATTTTTGTTTACGTTTTGTGAAACAACTTGAAATTTACATTATCAATTCTTTCCACGCCCTGCTGTCTAGACCTGTCTGGATTGCTGTGCATTGGCTAATGTTTTTTTTCACAAACTTGAGAGAACTCGAATGAAGTTGTAAGCTGCTGTCGTACTGGTAGATTAGTTCTTGTTTATTTGTAATGTGTTATTTGATCGCATACTTATGCAAGAAATGTGGTTTGACAGAACAGATACAATGTGCTTCCCAAAAAGTAAATATTAACTATAAAAAAGTGAGATCACGAAGTAAAAAACTGTCTTACGTTTTTTTAAAAAAGTTAAGTAACTTCAATTTAGGCGCATGCCTTGTACAATCAAGGCATGTGCCAAGGTGTGTGCGTGCAATCGCACGCCTCTCAGTGAGAGGCCTGGTGTGTAATTTAACGTTGTGTTCAAAACTATTAGACTTATCAAGCTGACAAATGCATCATGTGGTTTCTGGTTGTTGTGGTGTCTATGTTTACACTACATGTATATTGCATATTTGTCATGGGTTTGACTTTAAACTGCAACCAGTGCTAAGGCTTTAGATTGGGAGATTTGGCATTCTGGGGAATGTGGAGTTACCCTTTAGTTACCATTGCTCCCTGGTCCACTCTTACCCAGACTGTTAGCAAATTTTGGGGTCCAATCTATGGGTAAATAGTTCCACCTGTTGCCTTGCAGGTTTTGTCTTTGGTCAGACAAAGGCTAGGCCCACAGACGATAACTGTGGTTGGCGTCAGCAAGGGCATGCGGCTATAAAAATCATGCTCCAATAAAACCCTCATGATGACAGTATGAAAAACATGGGCACCAGCCAGCCCAAAGGCTGGGGTGGGCTGCACTTACTTACCTCAAACAAGAAGGTGCAACCCCTCACCCTGGGTTATT
>JAOTRI020110059.1:0-13110 GCA_028564885.2 Zoanthus sanctaehelenae | reverse complement strand
CATCCGCTTAACACTACAGAAACCGGAGATAAGCACCGGCTCTATGGGCCACTAGGCTCGAAAGGATTTAGCTTTTAGCTAGCTATCACTGTTATTGTTACTGTTATTGTTAATGATACTGTCATTATCACTGCTAATATTACTGTTACTGTCATTATTACTGTTATTTTTATTGTTAATGTTGTTGTTACTGCCAATATATATATCACTGCTGTTGTTATTGTTATTTTTTTGCCACTATAACTGCTCTTGTTGTTGTTATTGCTAATGTTGTATTTGCTGTTATTGTTATGGTTTGTGGAACTGCCTCTGTTATTGTTATTGTTACTGTTAAATTAAAACTGTTTTTTGTCATTGTTGTTGTTTGTATTTCCCTTACAGTTTCTACGTTTCTTTTGGTAATGTTTGTTTTAGAGCTCTACAGAGATGGCCAGTACACGTTTAGAATTACAGCGACGCCAAACCAAGGGAAGTTAGTTTTCGCTCGCCTGTATCTCCTCAAGATCAGCACAGAAACGAATTTCAACGTATCGCTCCACTTCGCAAACAAAAACATGAAAATATCATTTCAAAACCTTGCTCACCAAAAACATGGATGGGTGACTTTTCCATTAGAAAATAAATTTTTTACTTGGAATGTTGGTCGAATTTCTAATGCTTATCGAATCTTTGTCAAAGTACATCACCAACAACGTATCAATGACACGGCGTATTTCGCAAATAACGTCGCATGGTTGGCACTAATAAAGAAGAAAAGAGTTAAACAGTCTCTTTTACAAAACACTCAACACCCTGAGTTCACCCTAACACCCGCAGACGAGTTATTTCCGCAAAAACATAGCGAGAAAAAGAATGGCGACTTTCACAATTCGCCAAGCGGAGAATGTTGCCAGAAAAGAGATCTGTTTATAAATGCTAGTGAACATGGGATGGATTGGATTATTAAACCTCGTGTCATTAACCGCTACATTTGTAAGGGAAAATGTTTGTATTGCCCGCGTCTTACTGAAAAGAAACTCTCTTCTCGTCCAAAAGACATCATTGGTCGTCTTCGCTTTGGAATATCGGGAAAGACTTGTCTGCCATATACGTATAAGCGACTGGCATTGCTGACTGCAGACCGTTATGGTCAATTTGTCATATCGTGGCCACACAATATGGTGATAGAGACTTGTAGTTGTCAGTAAATGTTAGCGAGTTAATTCTTGCTTTTCACACAATCCCAAGAGACACAAAACAGAAGACATACCGGCCATGTTGGTGTGCAAAAGAAAACAAAATTCTTTTGTTAAGAGTGGACCAACATGGCCACCATATGACGTCAAATAAAACCAGCTCGCAGGAAAACTATTCTTCTTAACGAACCCAACCTATTCTAAAAAAATAACAACTTGTACTCGATTATTTAAATTATGCGGGCTCTTTAGCAGAATCAGCGTTAACTATCAACGAATCTTTTGACTGCATTTTTGTGACGCAGTTTGACAAGGTTGTCATTCACTTTAAAATTGTTTCTGCTTTAACTACATCTTGGTTGCACTGAGGAAGGCGATATAAGTTCCCGTGAAATGAAAAATAACTGTCTAAAAACTGAGAAACAGTTAAACATAATCTTCAAGTTTAACTTTAAAACCTTAGACAACAGGCATTTTGATTATATTATTGTTTCGAAAGCGAGTAGATGGAATTTCGTCTGCCAATATATTTTGATACGATAGTGCCGTTCTTCTTGTACCAATTGTTCTTATCTAGCCTTCTCCTAGTTTTTGAAAATAGCATTTCCTAACAACCGCAAAACCAGGACCGTGAGCAGTAGAAAGAGGGGGTAGGTGTGTGTGTGTGTGTGGGGGGGGGGGTGAAAGTGGGGGAGCGCACGCATTATTCTCCTAACAGCAGTAATATAGTTCACAAAGTCCACTCAATTTTAAAAGTAATGAAAAAATGTTTACGATGGTAAAAGATTATCAAAGAACATTTCGACAATTGTATGTACCTGTAAAAAAATCTGAAAATATATAAACTTCAATTGGTGGACATGGTTGGCGCAGTTGGTAAGATCTCGGCTTTCCAACCACAAGGTCCCCAGTTCGATTCCGGCACTTTGCCAAGATTCGAATATTTGTTTGACCTTCTTTTTCGCCTAAACCAACTCAGCTTTCCTTCCTTCCCAGCTAGGTAAATAAGTACTGACTTTCGCTGGGAGCTAACCTGCGATGGATTAGTGTCCCGTTAAGGGGGAGTCAAAGACTCTCATTCTCTTAATAGTACGGCAACCGGTGATAAGCGCCAGCCCCATGGGCCACTAGCCTCGTAAAGGATTTAGCTAGCTAGCTAATTAGCCAATCCAGTAAAAATATCTCAAATCTAAAGATATTTTTACACAGAACTTTGTAATTTTTATGCTGTCCTGAAAATATAAAATGACGTCATATCTGAGTGGGAGTTGATCCCAGGTGAAATTTTTAATTTTTTGCACCCTCCAGCAATAGTTTTGCCAACGGGCCTGAAAACTTATTTCTTTTTAATTTGTGTTCTAACTTTTGTCTACACACCTCAAATGACTAATGACTCTCCCTTACCACTCCTTTACACTGTGCAACCTTACGACGACCGTACTACGAAATCAAAGTCTGTAATACAAACATAATTTTTTAAGTCGGCCGCAACTAACCGCCTGGTTAGCCCATTTGGTAAGGCGCCAAACTGCTGTGCATGAGGTCTCGGGTTCGATTCCCGGTCGGACCTACACTCAGGATCCTAAAATAATTGAGAAGAAAGTGCTTGCTTTGCTCTAACATCTGCAAATGGCGAAGTTAGACTTTTGCGTCTTCTCGGATAAAGACGTTAAACCGTAGGTCCAGTCTCTCGATCTCTCTGTCGAGGGACTTAAAAGAACTCACGCACTTCTCGCAAAGTTCAGGATGGTGATCCCGGTGTTGTGGTCTGTCTCTTCTACTGAGGGAACTTCTTATCAGCTGCCAATTTGCGCCACTACATGTGAGCCGCTCAGAGAACTTTCTAAGTCCCTAAAACTGTTAAAACCTGTATTTATTTGTGAAGCGCATAGAGCTCTAAGGATAAGCGCTATATAAGTACTGCATTATTTTATCTTCTTTCACCAAACAACTACAACGCTCTCACCATTCTATTAGCTCTGACGAAGAACAAACGTTTGAAAGATTATCTCGGACAAAATTTGAACAAGCTTTGTGATTGGCTGAATGAGGGTTAGGATGAGTTTTATCTTTCTTTTCATTGGCTCAATTTTCATGGAAAGCTTACGTGCCGTACTAACCGTTATCTAATTATAATTAAGGATGCACCTAGGCGGTGTTTACATGATGCCGGATTGAGATTCATTTTGGAACGAAAATAAATTCAGTAAAGTGTTTACATGAAAACGTTTAAAACGAAATCGCACCGGAATGAACAAGTAACAACGCAGTTTTAGATGCAGTGCGCATGCTCTACTCGTTCCAGTCTATCGAAAGTCCAACTTTTGTACCGGTATGAGCTCGTACAGTTTTTACATGATACTGGGACGAACTGCGGTTGGACTTCATTCCGGAATGAAAATTTCGATCCGGCGCAAAAACAGGGATGAGTTCATTCCGAAATGTGTCACTGTGATATGAAAACTGTTGAAGTATCAAGTAAACAAATGCAATGATTTGTATAGAATCGGGATGAACTCTGAACTCTTACATGAATGAATCTCAATCAGGCCATATCATGTAAACACCGCCTTATAAAGTTTAACATAAAAGATTGACACTGCACGAGATTGGAAATTCAAACGTTTTTTCAATTTAGCCTTTAATATCTCTATAATTTTTTCTTTATCTTTTACAAATCATTCACTGTGAATGCACTGAAAGTTACTAATATTGATTTATATGGAAAAATAAACTCTCTGTTAAATATATCATGTTTCAATATTGCTTGTTTACATCCGCTCCCATTCCATCCCTTACAGAGAAAATGCGGGGAGGAAGTTTCCCCACAGGTAGGATGGAAAAGAATGGGTAACAGAGGCTAGTTTGAATATAGAATGCAACGCAAAGATCCGCCCTGTAAAACATTGCAAATGATGTACTGTACAGAAATTGCCATTCCTGTCTGAAGGACTGGATTCCGATTAATAAAAAAATCCTAAACTGAATGTGTCAAAAAAATATTGGTGAAAGGAGTCGAGAGGATATCATTAAGGTATCAATTGGGGTATTGCTGTATTGCTGTAGTCATAAACAGTTAGAAAATAGCATTTAGCTGAACAATTTAAAAATTGGGGTTTAGTCAGTAAATGCTAAAAAAAGACAAAGTAGGTTATTTTCACCTATTTTGTACAATTTTTTTGTGTATAGAAACTAAGAGATCCCTAAAGCATGCCATATATTCTACAAGTTGTAGCCATGGACGTAAACAACATATTTATAAGATCTGTAATATGTTTGTATAATCTTTAAACGACCAAAGCAAAAAATTTGTTAAAAACAACACTCCATTTTCATGCTTAACCACGCTTTGGCACCCTAAATGCGGGTTAAACGTTAAAATTTTGACCTCTCTGCGTAAACACTCATTTCTCTCCATTTTCACGCTAATGACAGCAAAAACGGCCCTTTATACGCCAATCAGATTACCAAACTGATATCCTCATTAAAAATCATGGATTAAATTATATACACATTTGAACTAAACTAAGTTATCTTCTGGTAGTTGTAATGAGAGACAATTTAATGTATACGTTTTGCTTCCATAAAACTACGGCGTTGCTTCGTGGCTTTGTTACATCATTACTTTCAGCAATTTTTGAATAAATAGATCCAGTGATATTTTCTTAAGCAGAGAAGCGACTATCGTAAGTCTATAACCAGCACAGGCGCGTACGCAGCATTTCCTGTGGGGGAGGGGAGAGGGATGTTGGGCGGACCGTAGGTTATCAGTCCTTAAAATATGATATTACCGATCTTTATCACTATTTGTTTGTGACCTGAAGCAGTTTGTAAGCAATTGACTCGTGCTAACAAATGTTTCATTTGACAACAGTGAACCTTGGACTTTTCTATGTGAAATGCGCGTGCTTATAAAACTTGACCCTTAAAAATGGAAGTAACATCTTCTGAATGCAAGTGATGACTTCGAAATTTATTTATTTATTTTTCAACATAACGATATGGATAAGAAAACATCGAAAAATATCTATTATATAATTTGTAGTTCCGAACTGAACGGCTGTCCACTTTCTTTTATTTCATACTGTTTTGATTGTTATCTGATCTGACTGAGCGGACCTTTTTATCAGGTGAGAGAGAGAGAGAGGGATGGGGGGGGGGTTCAATTGCACCCGATGCATCCCCCCCCACCTGCGTACGCGCCTGCACCGCGATCCTTCGTAAGGCCTTAGCTTGTTTTGATAATAAACGCCAAACTATGAAACAAACTAAAAAGACTGACTCAGAACTGTAACGAAGATGATATCTCAGTGTTTCATAACGGTGATACTATTGCATTTACTATAACTAAAAGAGTTTGTGTACTGTGAGGTTTTAACAAACATTTGATTTTGATAGTTGCTTGGTTTTCCTTCTTCGCCTTGCTATTTCCAAATGAAAAAATATGTACTACTTTATAATGTCCCCTCTTATAAGTATGAAAAGTTAAATAATTAATTTACAAATCGAATCAACCATGCATCATTTTAGTTTGATGATGCAAATTCTCCCAGTAAAACGTTAATTTTGTCATTCTCTCAAAAAAAACAACCATTAAGATACAAAAGAAGAAAGCCAACAGGTCTAACTTGTTTGATAATTGAATGTAAGATATTTTTTGCCATGCACTTGTATTGTGCCTAAACGACTTTAAACGTTTATGAGCAATTAGCAAATAATTTGAAGTTTCGATGAAAAATGGAACGAAATTTTTTTCCAAACCAATCAATATGACGTCGGATATATAATATATTCTCTAAATATTTACATATTTTAAACGTCCTCATTACATGGTACGGCTCTGTAACAAAACAAAACTTTGGAATAATCATAACATTTTTATAGCGAAGCCTTATCTTAAATAATAGTTCATTGTTTTTTTCAATAATTGTTAGGGCTTTTTTGTCATTCCTACGAGTGTTTTAAATCTCATGTACCAGAAGAATTTTGGTAGAAAAAACCAACGAACAATTAAAAGCTAAGACACTCTCACGAAACAACATTAACTAAACTTCACACACAATGCAGCAAACAAAATCTGAACGATTAGCAGTTTCAGAGGTACATTAAGGAAACGATTTATTGTAGCGCTTGATTTAACAAGTCGGGCCAAATAAGGTAATTTAATAGCGCCTTTGATCCTCGATTTCACACAGGGGATTCCGGAATCTACGGCTTAAACGTGACTGCATTCCGAATTCACAGATTCCACGGGTCCGAAAGTTGCTGATATCCGGATTCCAAGTCTGTAAACTTCGTATTCCATGATCCAAAAAAGGTTAGATTCCGGATTCCAAATTCCGAGAGATGGTTTCAGGATTTCAAAGTCCTGAAATCCGATTCCACAGACTAAAACTTCTGGAATTCCAAATTACCTTACATGGGGCGAGACAAGCTTGTCGAACATTTTAAACCGTTGTAAAAAGGACATAGTGTCTTTCATTCTTTGCAACGATAAAATGAGGTTCAAATCTATTTTCCTTAAATGAAAATGGTTAGCCAAAATATTTAAACTAAGGAAGAAGAGAAGACGTCTGAACGTCATAAACAAATACATCATTAAAAGCTGTTTGATTTTAGCGGAATACACCGATTTAGTTATTATTAACCCGTTTCCCGACAGACACACAAGCGGTAGTTTTTAGATTTCACCTTGTCACGCGGATTGAACAGGATTTACCCTGACGCATGCGCATATACGTAAGTGGATAAATAGCAATTTCACGCGCATGCGCCATATTTAACTTCTTATTGATTAAGAATGTAAGAGTGTGCTCTTTGGACAACCACGAACATAACACTCACAACTCAACTCAAAGTTTAAAGGAGCTATGTCACGCTATTTTACCATGTTTTAAAATTCAAACTACGTCTTGCCCTCAACTGAATTCCAAAAACAATGGACTAAGTTTGCTGCTTCAGACTATACTACGAGGTTTAATATTTTCCCTTTTACTAATTGATACCGTTGGAAAGGATAAAAATGGATTGACACGTAAGAGAGCATGGCGAACCTTTTCAAGGCTTGATGCAGTCTTAACAACCAATACCAAAATCTTACTATGGGTTGCTCATTTCATTAGATTTTCACCTCAAGATTTATCAGGAACATTTGATGCATAAATAATACAGCTACGTAAATTTGATTCTCAAAACAACAAAATTGTCGTGACATAACTCCTTTTAAAAAAAACCTTAATTAACTATAATGTTGAATACATCTCAATAGTTTGCATAAGTTTTGCTCCTCATCGGGTAAGCTGCAGGTATGTATTATAATTCTTTCGTGTCTGCATAATGAATTCTCTCTTTGTTACATACTGATCAACTGGGGCAATCTATATTCCTCTCTTCGAATGTTCTGTGTTTGTGTTAGCCAAATGATTTTCTAATTCTTACAGACATCGTCAACTGTTTTTGGCAAGATATCTGTTCGGATAAAAACACGGGTGAAACTGTATTATAAAGATAGAAAGTACTTCTATAAAAGCAATTTTCAAAAAAATTATTGTAATAAATCTCAATGTTATACAACATATATCCCCCAATCTAGAACAACGTAAGCTCAATAATTCGATAATTAGTTAGAAAGTACTTCTATAAAAGTAAATTTCAAAACTTTTTTGAAATAAATTTTAATGTCATATAACATATATCTTCCAGTCTAGAACAACGTAAGCTCAATAATTTCGTTCAAAGCCCGAGGAATACAGAAGTCATTTGACAGGGCCAAGTGGCAAGACCAGTAGAATACATTTCATTAAAGTTCCTAATTTGAAAGCGAGCAAGGCGAACGTTTGGCATAAAGAATTCGAGAGCTGATTATCGAATTCTGGACTTAGCTTATGATGTTAATTTATTTACAGGAGCATGGCGTGAAGAATCAGAACAAATTTCAAAGTAGTAAACGAAAGAAAATACGAGAATAATAGAAGCCTTAGAAGACTTTGATTACTTTACGTCGCAACTTCCATTCTGATTACTCAGAACTTCGAAAAGTTTCATTACTCCCAACATCGAATTATAAATAATTATAGTTAATTATAGTTATATTGTTCTAATTCTTATTATTACACATTCATTCTATCTCTAGCTCCCTCAAACGTAAAATGACTAGTTGCAAACACTCACTTAATTTAGCCTCTAGACATTCAAAAATTAACAAATTACAAGCAAATATAAGGTAACTGTAACGAAATCTATATTTCTGTAATTTTGATAATATGTACTTGTAAATGAAAAATGAATGTGAAAATGTTATGTTATGTTATGTTGAGCTCCCACAAATTATAAAATACGTGCACTTATAATATTGAATAAGAGTAGTTTTTATTTTCATTAATAAACTGCGTTTAAAGTTACCTTGGTGCTAATTTAGCCGTGAGTAATTGTATCCAGGGGAGTAACCGCAGACTGCCTGAGCGGAATGAACGTCGTCGGGCCCATGAACTTCATAATTGGTGAAGTGAACTCAGTACCAACAGGCCTCGTGATCTGCATAGTTTGGATGCCGTTAGTGATGGGATTCCCAAGAGAGATGTTTGAATACCGTGGCCCACTGTTAGTCACCGGGGCATAAACTGAATTACAAGTTGTTGTTGATACGTTTGCTGTTGTTTGTAAATCTGCTCGTTGGCCATTGGTTACCTGAAGAGTAATTTCTGGTAGAAAAGCTCCGGCTGTCTTGTTGATAGTAATTCCATTGGCTTGTGATACTCCAGGAGATGACGAGAACCCAGACTCTGGGACACACACCATAGGATATTGGGGGGACCAATGCACAGCCTCTGCGTGGCCATTAAGCCCATTCTGTCCCAGGTTTCGCTCCTGTTCCATAGTCGCGTGGGCATAAGCCGTTCCAGAGTGTCCGTTTATTCCGTTGATCGTGTAGATGCTATTGTTACAGTTCAAGCCGTTTACGTTTTGACAGTTAATGTTACCCAGAGAATTAATGCTGCTTAGTGTTGTAATGGCATTCATGCCTCCGATGCCGTTTATGCCACTGTTAGCACTTATGCTAATGCCGCTGATGCCATTTGCGATGCCGTTTCCTACCGCACTTACACCATTAACTCCATTTAGCGCATTCACCTGCATTTAAGAAATCAGGAAGGTCTAATTGCACGAAAGACCTCGCTCACAAACATGACGTTTTACTCTAAGTCGAAAAATATATATCCTTGAGAGGAGATCCTGGAAAGAGAGACTAATGTACATCTATCATTTTATATGTGTTCAGTTAGGTAACAAAGATTATTATTACTTTTAATTTGATTATAATTGTTATTATCATTATCCTTATTATTATCGTTATTACTATTACTATTGTCATTTTTAAACTGTAAGATATAATTGGTGGTAGCCCGAGTAAAAAGGTTATACTTACAATATACCAACAGTAATTGAATTAATCGCGGCATATGCTATCTATATTATAATTATGGATCTTAAGCAGCTGCTACACGTTGAAACTTTTTACTGAAGCTTGTGTGCATTAACAGTGAGAAACAAGTTTCACCAGGCGTTGCACCGTGAAACGTAGTCGGTTTCGTGAAACTTTTTAATTTTCCGTTGCGAGACAGGTTTCACAAAAAGTAGAACTGCTTTCTTCTTCTGCAACAGTTTCAGCGATCAAAGTTGCTATAAAAACAGGAGTTTCACCGTGTAACATCACTTTGGGAGACTGGTATCGCTCGGTCTTGTTACGCCACGCTGCGCAAGCCAATCAGAAACCGGAATAACAAGTCGATCATGCAAGTTTCAAGCTTTGATGTTACACGGTGCAACGGCTGGTGAAACTTGTTTCTTACTGTTGTTTCACACAAGTTTCAGCTAAAAGTTTCAACGTGTAACAGCGACTTTAAGTACTTGAAAACTTCAGAGATAACTCACCGAAGCCATCGCATTAAGTCCGTTCATCGTCCCCATAGCTGTCAGCCCGTTCACTGTCCCCACACCATTCAGACCGTTCACGTTGATTCCATTCAGTTCACTGATGGCATTAATACCATTTACACCATTTGTAATTGCAAAACCACTTGGGATCATGGGACTGTATTTGATCCAGGTAGGAGAGACTCGTTGGTAACCACTCTATAAAAAAGAAATCATTTAATTACGAAATATAGTTTCCATCTTGCTCTAAACGGGCACAGACCAGTAACAAAAGGGCCCAGACCACAAACAACTAACGAGTAACATTTTTGAAATCTATCACTAAAAGCCTGTTTAAATGAGGCGAGATATGTCGGGGTGGAGGGATAACTTGACCCCGAGATGTCTCGGTTAATGGTTTTAAGTAGCTGCCGTCTGGTCTGGTTCTGATAGAAACGCATGCACATTATTCATAAAGTTGTTCCTAACCCCCGAGATATCTCGGGATGAACTGTTCCCATGAACCAGGATAATTTTACCCTAAGGATTATCCCTACCTTCCATACCGAGATATCACGCATTCCGTGTTATATCAGTTTATGTGAACGAAATGACTCGGAGGTCACCCCCAAAAATATCCCTACCCCGAGATATCCCTACTCCTCGAGGTATCCCTACCACTCGCGATATCCCTACCCCTCGCGATATCCCTACCCCTCGAGATATCCCTACCCCTCGAGATATCCCTACCCCCGGGATATTCCTACTCCCGCGATATCCCAACTCCCCGAGATATCCCTACCCCTCGAGATTTCCCTACCCCCGAGATATCTTGCCTAATGTGAATAGGCCCTTACCGTCTCAATCTTTACATCGTGTTCGTTCTCACTACACTTTCGTTTCTTCAGTTCATGACCATTGTTTCCATTCACATCCGTTTTCATTTCTCTATTTTCTTTAACGCCATTATCGTCATCATCCTCTAGCTTCCTTTTTCGGTCCGAGTTTTGTTGGACTTCCTGGCTGCACGTAGAATTTTCATCTTCTTTTTCCGTTTCGTTTAAATCTTCATTTTGTTCCCCTGTAACGTGCAAAGTTGTAGCATTAACAGCTGTATATTAGAAATAATCATAGATAAAAGAAGTGCGTTTGACAGAAACGCGATGATATACAACTTAGGTATTGAAACATTATTATTTGCAGCATTTTCCCGAAAACTTTTCTAATAACAAAACTTACAAATAGTAATGTTTAAAACCGGTCTGTCGCTATACAACTTGATATATAGTTGAAGCTTCTTCACTGTCCCCAGTTCAATTCTCGCAATGTTCACTAAATCGCTTTTATTGCTCAGTCAATAGTCATCTTACTATAAGGAATTTATGACCTTTTTTCACATCGACCTGGGAGCTAATGAAAGTTAATATATCGTATGAACAATTATATTAATACACGGGAAATGCGGATCAAAAATTTGTAGGGTGTCTAACACGAAGTGCAAACGATTTTGTGATGTTGAAACATATACATCTCTACTCGCAGGAAACGTAGCCAGGATTTTTGAGTGGGGGGAGGGGGGGGGGCTGAAATCTTCCCTAGCAACCTTCTGACTAGCTTTCTAAACTATTTTAAAGGTTCGTATATTGGCAACATGCGATGATGCTGAAGCACAAGTCTGCTTTCAGGCAGCTCTCAGTCCCGCATGAAGTTGAAGCAATCTAAGATACCCAACAGTACGAAACTCGCTCAAGGCAAGACAGCATCAAGTCTGAGAAAAAGAGTAACAACATGATAAGTATGAATTTTCCTTAGTGAAATAAAATAAGGGATATAGGAACTTTAATCGATTTAAAATTCATCATTAATCAAGATTCGTCAATGAGCGATTTGGCGAGAAAACATGAGGTGAATTTATGAATGAAAGATCTTTACGAGCACATAGAAATTTAAGTCAAAGTTTAGAAGAAATGAATGTATTCTCATAGACTGCCTGTCAAATACTTTGTCAATATAAAATGCGATTACAGAATTACAACAAATTTTATGGTGATGGAGGGCAGCTAGTACATTCTAAGAACGATCAACGATTCCTTAACGCTCACCATCAACAGGTGACTTGTCAGGGCTTTCATGGTTGTCCTTCTCTAACGACTCAATGTTTTCCTTTGGAGGTTTTACAGGGGAAATTTGAGGAGGAGGTAGCGGTAATATAGGTGCCGTTGGGGGAGGGGGAAGGGCAAAGCTGATTTGTGGATGTTGCCCGTTGTATTGCTGTTGGACTGCAACTTGTGCGTGGACCTGTTGCGCTTGAACGTGTTGTTTGACCTTCTCGCGAACTGCATTCGCTTCCTTTTCGGCAGCAGCGTTTCTTAAAATCCTATTGATGGAACTCACGCTAGGGACATTGCTTTTGTCGCACACTAAGTCGGCCAGCAGGTTGTTTCTTATCTCCCATGCGAAAATACAAGGGTTGTCCTCTTTGTACTGTAAGATCTTGGCAACAACTTTAGGTGTGGCCACCTTGGGCTTACTTCCGCCGATAGCACCTGGACGCACAGAACCTGTCTCGTAATACCGACCAAGAATCTTGCTGACACAACCGTGCGACACAAGTAACTGTCGAGAGATTTCTGATGGTCTCACACCACAGTGCGCGAGCTCAACTATTCTGTGTCTCATATAGTCGGGTAACGGCCTGCCATTCACAAAGACCCCGCCCAGTTGATTTACGCCACCGGGGCCTAGACAGATAGATAGATAGATACTTTATTTAACTTGGGAAACACGTTAAGCCGTTACGCTGTTTTACATGCTACTACATCAAACAACTTCATTAAAGTAGATAGAAAGTTGTACACTAAAATATATTGAAACTATTTATTACTATCAGGAGATATTTGCTGAAATAGGTAAAGTTATAGATAAAATTTAATTAAAATGGAGTAAGTAAGATACTGTGTCAGGGAGCTGTTGTATGTATACTAATAATAATCAAAGGTATCCTGTGGTAAGCTCGTGGAGT